>JZLH01S0068387.1:19799-47870 GCA_001188425.1 Eucidaris tribuloides
GACAGTAACATAGACTTCAGGACAAAGTTCAGTGACCTATGATGTCAGGAGAATTTTTTCACACTTTGATCTTTTTTTTCCAGACTCCAGTCATTCACTAAACTGGGCATAATTAAGGGAATGTAGGTCAGGATGGGAAGCAGTCCTCAAATTAGGTTAAAACGAATCAACTACACTGTTTCCTCCTTGTTAGGCTATCACAAATTGAAGTGACAAGAAAATTTGCTGAGTAGCTTTGAATACAGGTTGAACTTCCATTTTCCACCATGGGTCATAATTTAACATTTGGCAAGCATGTAGATGTGCTCTTTTTCCATGATAAAGTACACACAATGTAAACGTTTGAAATCATTTGGTTGTCAAGACATTTTTGACTGCTCCAAAAGTACTCAAATCAATGCCTTTCACCCGATTTTACACCTGGAATTATCTATTTTACTAATACTTTCCCTTCTGAAGTTGTCTCTGGCCACACCTAATCATCTGATCTGCAAAGAAACATGATCAAAATGCACTTTTAACCTCTTCAGGATTGGTGATATATTTCTGTCTTGAGGTATGGGAAATGTGTGTTATAGGCAATAGTAAAATTAAACAGTCTTAAATTGGTCAATTTACCCACTTGTTTCAAAGATTGTTGGCCAAGTTCATTGACCTTTCGCGCGGCTGTATGGGGCCTACTGCAGCGAAAATCAGCAATGAGATCAAGCAGGTTTAAAATCATTATCATCGACACGGGATATCTTGACTATGCAGGAACAGTGGTCGCAATCATTAATGAAGAATAAAAGTCAGACATCTAATTAATGTTTTGGAAGAGGGCGCACCTAAGGCAGAACAGAACCAACTACATGTACATGTACCACGGCTGCCACTTGTAGGGGAAAATCCCTACCATAGGGAATTTTAGGAAACCGTAGGGAGTAGGGAATCCCTATGGGAAAAATGACCTTCCGTAGCCCGGATTTTTGAGGATTTGTAGGGAATTTTGACAATTTTCTAAAATATTCTTAAATCCTCAAAGATTTTCTACGAACTCCAGACCCATACATGTAGATATTCGTCTGTAGACATTATTTGGGTAAACCCATTGTCCAAAGTGGTCACCATATCGTATATAATTACGAAAACCATAACGCTCGTGTACCGCATTATCGAGGTGATTACCATGTCAACTTTCTCAATTAAAATAAATCTCTTGCATTTACTTAAGGTCATTTTGTACGGGAAAATGTACCTTCGTAGGGGAAAAGTGGATTTTTGTAGGGGAAAACAAAGCTCCATAGGGAAAAATTGGCCTATTGGGGCGTAGGGGAAAAGTAGGGTCCGTAGGGGAAAATACGCATGCAGCGTAGGCAGGGTAGGGGAAAATTGAAATTTTAAGTGGCAGCACGAACAGCACAGAAGAACAGTTAGAACACTGTAAAAATTTGAACGAATTTGACTAAACCATTCAAGAGTTATACATTTTCATCATTTTCATCCATAGAGGGGATTCTCACTCTTAATTCTCAGATTGGAAATTTGCTACACTTTGTAAGGACAGGGTAAAAGAAAACCCATTGTTTTGTGTCAAATTTTCACTCTGTAGTCATTTGTCATTTAAAAAACAAAACAACAACAATCAAATTTCTTCTCGTTTGTTATGTCACAGCTAAAATGATCTGTACACTTTTCTGATTAATGGAATCTTCTCAACTGACATCTCAGAAAATTGTGAAATTTGTGAAAAAATCTGTGTACAAAACCAGTGAGAAGTTCTTCACATTGTCGAGAAGTTGCAGAGTTGTAAAATTAAGAATCACACATGTTAAAGGATTGAAAGAAATGATTGGAAATTTAAAGATTGTGTCAGGGATGTGCAAGTCTATTACTTCCCTTCATTATCAATACCAAACGGTAGTTTAGTACTTACAAATGGTGTGTTGAAAGTTTGAGATCCATACGTCATGAATTTGTAGTTTTATGAGAAAAACTAATAACGACATGTTACCAGAATGTCGTTCTTTCCGTGAATTTCAATTTTGCTCAACTGCGAACACGGTTACGTGTATCGTCGCAAGACCAGTGGAGCGCACTAATTGGTTAAACAGCTAACCTCCGCATGACCTTTGGCTAATGGCTGATCGGACAATTTTGGAACAGCACGTGCATGTTTGATGTCGCAGATTTGTTAAAATTGCTTCTGAGTAATTTGAAAAAGGATGAAGTTTAACCGTCCAGATTTTCACCAAAACTCAATATTTTACCCCAAGTCTCTATGAGAGGTGTTTATTTATTAATCTTCACATTGGATATGATTTCAGCTGATTTCATTCATTTAGGTGTTTTTTGACGTGCAAATGACACATATGTATAAAAGTTTCTCTTCAATGGTTCAGCCGAATTTGTTTCAACTTTCAGTTCTGCATTCTATGTCAGGTAAGCTGGTGGTTAGTTTACAGGCATAAACCCTTGTCCGTCGTGCTACGCAAATCAGGGTCTGAACAATCTGTGCTGCAGACTAGTTCTTCCATAGGCCCTGTGTTATAGCTGCACGTGCCCTAGTCATCAAGATTAGTCTTGGCTCAAGGCACTGTGAAATTGTAGTGCCAAAATAAAGTCTGTGCCTGCAGACTAGCTGGTGGTGGTGAAGGTGGGGGGAAGGGTGCAATACAGTCACCAATTCAAGGCCTCCAGTATCCAGCCTACAGAATACAAAAGGATAATTTTGCAGCCAAGCATAATTGTGAAATTGATATTCTGGATAAGGCTTGCTTACAAAATAGGTTGAAACAAAATACTGCACACCATTATTACTTTTTGATTGAAATTCACTGATTCATCATGCACAGGAGCTCAAAGCATTTGAAAAAAAAACCTTAGCTTAGGGCTACATTAGTTGGTATGAATTCAAGCAAGGATGCTTGATGTAAATGTATGTTTCATTCTGTGATTTTGCTTACATGCATGGTTTATTCCTGATTGACATTCAGAAAAATAAAAAAAATATGCACAATCATGTTTTCATATTATGATTTAAAATGTTTTCATGTGATGTAGAAAGACACAATTTTGTCATTCTATGCATGGTTTTAAATCAGTTTATCAAATAAATTATCACCTACATGTATGATGAATTTGACACTCCTAAGGCTCTTGGTAGTATGTAAAGTTGAGCCTGACAATAAATTAATAAAATATATGTACACCATACAACACACACTTGAACATACATTAGGCCTGTTATCGTTGAGAAATTCTTTAACAATATATCGGTAAGAAAATCCTTACCGATATCGATAATTATCGATAATTAATTATTGCCGAAAAATACTAGTAGGCTGAATTAACTAACCATCAAAATATTACACGTATTGAAAGGTCTGTGTATGTAACAGAATGCCTCTAAACACTATCTTCCTTACCTGAAAATATTGGGCTGATACTCCCCTCAGCGTGATATTTCCGTGAAGTATTCTCCTCCTCACACGTTTTCCAAGTTAACAGGCGACTTAACTTGGTTTTCCAGCCAAAAATATCAAAGCCAGATTACCAAAAATACAATTTATTTTGTCGCGCGAGATCATGCAGACCAATACACGATGTATCATTCGCTGTCCCCGCACCATATTCCTACCACCAGTGCATGAATCACGCAAGCTGCTCAGCTGATTTGGGCGTGCGAAATTACACATAATCGTGTAGCGCACACAGCTTGCAAAATGTGGCATTTGTGATCGTTTTGTGTGGTCAATGTGTAGCGCGCCGCTTCGTGGTGCACGGTAGAGATACAGATATTAGTATTTGAAATTAAATAATTATCCTTCCAAACAATCTCTAATAAAGGGCACATAAGCAGTGTATACTAGTATGTACATGAGCTAGCATGGATCTTTTTCATGTAAAGTATTGCATAAATGTCCCAAAATCTATTTATTCATTGTTTTATTATTCAGCATCATGGTATAATTATATCTTCCTAAAAGCAACTGACACATCTTTGGCATCCACTTTCCATGTGTTAACTACTTAGCTTGTTTTCATATTTAAAGCACAAGTTTAGTTTTGGGGATTTTTTTTTATTTGAAAGGTTTATGCCCAAAGGTCATATCACACCAATAACAGATTCTGAAAGTCTTTAGTATTTTTTTTATTAATTAATTAATGAAAAATCTTTGGGGGTGGTGGGGGGGAATCCAAAGATTTTGGACTATATTTTACATTATAGCATGATTAGGGGAAAAAATTAAAATTTTTCTTATCGGGGGTTACTTTTCTTGTTTCAGATATTTCTATTGAACCCTATGGCAATTTACGGAGGCTCTTTTAAAATTTTCAGGGGCTCTTTTGCCATTTCGAGGGCGAAATCGCCCTGAGCCCCCATGTATTTTTTCCCCTGATAGCATCCAAAGGGTCAATAAGGCGCTAAGGTTATCTGAATGATACCTCATCAGAAAGAGCAGACTCTGATCTTTCTGATGAGATGAGGTATAATTCAGTTACCCATAACGCCTAACGTTAAGGTTATCTGAATGATACCTCATCATTCACTTAACCTTAACACCTTATTAACCCTTTGGATGCTATAATGTTAAATTTACTCAAAAATCTCAGGGGTCCCCCCAACCCCGAGATTTTTCATTAATTAATTTAAAAAAAACTAAAGGCATTCAGAATCTGTTATTGGTGTGATTATGACTTTTGGGCATAAACCTTCCCGCCCCCCCCCCCCAAAAAAAAAAAAATACGCCAAAACTAAACTTGTGTTTTAATTCATTCAGCATACTTTGAGAGTGCCTGTCTGCCACAACCATAACTGTATCACTGATAATTATGGTTGGCATCAAAGCAATTCTCGTAAAAAATTCTGACAAAAAGGTGACCAATGTAAGTGTCTGGCACAACAGCTTACACCACAGAAAAATACACACGGGCTCGGGGCAATTTCGCCCCTGAAATGGCAAAAGAGCCCCCGTAAATTGTCATGGGGTTTTATACAAAAGAGTATCTGGAACATGAAAAGTAGCCCTGAAAAGAAAATTTTATTTTTTTCCCTGCCTTACACAAGGCTAATTATTGGACTATTTTTCTCCATGCTATAAACTGAGCTACATTATAATACAATCAACTAAGTACAGTTACATGTAGTTGCATGGAGAAGAGACCATGAATAGGAGGGAATCAAAAAACTATGGTTAGAAGTTCATAATCAAAACAGGGGAGAACAAAGAAACAAAAGAGCTGTTCTATTTTATTATAGTTATGATAGTTTATGAAATGAAAATCTTGAATAAATAACAAAAAAATAAACACTTAGGAGGTTTTTTCCGTTTCTTCCGAAAAAGCGGAAAAAACCTGTTTTTTCCGGGACGGAAACAACTGGTAAAAACCGGCGGAAAAAACCGCCTGCGGAAGAAACTGCCAACCCTGTTTCAGAGCAAGTGATTTTCAGGGCAATAATGAATGATAAACATGCAGGTCTATCGTAAAACATAACAACAAATTTCATTTTTCATCATTTGCCAGAAAATAAACTTGCACTTTAAAACACAATAGGTAAACATGTCATTTTCATTTCAGTTTTATCAAAACTATAGGCCTACACTGTCTTTAAAGGGATCTACAATATTAATATCACTCATAAGACATGCAGTGATTAACATTTAATGTATGCAACTGTAGGGGGATTGAGGGACTACTGACAAGCATGGAACTATGTATTATCCCATGTACCACTGACAAATTGCCTGGTGTTGATTCTCTGTTCTAAAAACCACAATGAATGACTCAAAGCCATGTTCACATGGTGGAGTAGGCACTGTCCACACTGTACCAGTCCTACTAAACACTGCATGTAACTAGATTATAACTTGGTTCAATTTTAACCAAACTACTTCTAATATATATTCTATTTGACTGACAATCAATGAACTTCAGAGGTTAAAAAATTACCATTTTGGGGGTTAAACTGACCCAATTTTTACCTGTTATATGACAAAATGACAAATGGGATGCACCATGTCTAAATGATTAGATCAACCAGTAGGCCTACATGTATGTTGTACATTATGTTACAGTTGTGTGGTACCCCTGAAAAATCTGAGGACATACACTGTACATGTACATGTACACATACATGTATAATCTGCCTTAAAGGCAAGGTTCACCCTGACATCAAGTTGGTTTTAATAAAACCAGAACACTGAGAGAAATATATTAATGAAAGTTTGGCAAAAATCCACCAAAGAATAGCAGATTTATGAGGTTTCAAAGTTTTAAATTTGTGACGCCACATGCGAGCAGCTCCCAATACTTCATGTAATATAAATTCCATAAATTGCCAGAATGAAATAATATTTCTGATAATATATTGAATGCACTGGTAAATTCATTTTCAAATTTCTGAGAAAACGGCACTGTTATGGAATTTATATCACATGACGTATGGGGAGCTGCTCACATAACTTTGAAACCTCATAACTCTGCTATTCTTTGGTGGATTTTCGCCAAACTTTCATAAATATGTTTCTCTTATTCTGCTTTTATCAAAATCAACTTGATGTCAGGGTGAACCTTGCCTTTTGACTTTTAATGCCCAAGCACAGTATAATTGATTGCCAAATCACACAACTTTTCAGTAATCTTTCACAAACTATTTTATTGTCACCACAGACATCAGAAAGCAACATCAAACCTACTGAAACAGGTAGTGACAAACTGTGATTTTAACATTATCAGAAAGCAGATACTGCTATTCAAGTACTTCTACGGCAAAAGGGTTCATACTAGTTTAGGGGAATTGTAAAACCTTGAATGTCCTTGATGTTGACATTTAGTTTTCTTCTTATTCATTTCTTTATGGTGACATGAAAGGGAAACAAGTTGACATGTTACATGTACATTAAAAGCATCACTACATATTACATTGGCGTAAACAGATAAGTTGACACTTGGTTTGTCAACAACGGCACAAGTGTGGAGGCATAATAAAAGGGAAATGGAAGGATGGGAAGCAGTCCTCAATTGATGATAAAATCTCTCAAGAAAAAATTACACAGTACAAGGTTGCTGCTTTAAAATTTTATCAAATGTTTTCTCCTTATTGTACAATTACTATCTTAAAGCTCAGTGACATGATTGGGAGAAATAAAAAATGCCTTTAGAACCAAACTGGTTGAAAGATATACCAAATGTACACCAGCTGGAGTCCATCTCCTGGCTGTAAGGATTTGTCTTGAGTTTGTTTACTTAAGGAGAATCAAGCAGGCCAGCAATTTAATTTTATCGGGGCACGATAGATTTAATCCCCATGTAGAAGGCTTCACTACAAATTTGTCTGTATAAGGCATATTGATGGACAGTATTTAAAAATGAGTCAACTTTTGACTACAAAATTTTCACAGTAGAATCCCTGCATAGTTTACCTATAGTTTTTAAACCAAATTGAGGACTACTACCCCCAATCATGTCATTTACCTTTAATCACTGTCATAAAAGTATTGTCATTTGCATGGCTCAATGGCTACATATGTATCATGTTTGTACAGTACCTTCATCTATATCTCTTGATGTATCTCTTGATGTATGCTCTCATGCTCTGTGAACATTGGAATACATTCCAACTCATTTGGTTCTTGAGGCATTTTGATTGTTCCCAATCATGTCACTGGCCTTTAAACAGTGGGGTTTTGTACTATGGTGCATAAATCATTATTTAGTATTAAATCAATTTGAAATTATTTAAAGGTTAGGAACACTTTAAAATGCCTCAAGAACTAAATGAGTTGAAACATGTACCAACTATACACCAGCTGGAGTGGATCTCCCAGCTGGATTTGTCTTCTATCTGTTTACTTCAAGCATGAATATACCAGTATTATATTTCTCTCCAGTCCCAGAAAAATAAATGCCCTAGAAAGCTACACCACAGATTTGCCTGCCACAAGGGATATTATTTTCGAATGAGTCAAAGTTTGACCTCAGGATATTCACAGCAGAATCCTTGTGAGTTTTCTTGATCCTAAAACAGTTTTAGTCTAAGTTGAGGACTACCCCAAATCATGCTACATGTATTTACCTTTAAGTAAATAACTTTGTGCGCTTGGCAGAAAGTCGTCAACAAATGCTCTAAGAGCAAAAGGGCGTTAACAGTAAATTGCCTCTGAATAAAAAAAAGGGAAACTTATTCCATATTCTGCCTAACATACTGATAGAAGGACCCAAAAGATCATAATACTTTGATTTCATGTGAAATAAGCTTTAATACGTTACAAGCAATTTGCTGTTAACAACCTTTTGCTTAGAGCATTTGCTAATGACTTACTGCCAGGTGCACGAAGATAAATGACTTGTTCCACCCTGTTTACCTTGTATTCTTGTTCGGCACTGCGAGGGCTCACTTCATATTCTGGCAAGAACATGGCTTCACTCTGCGGAACAGGCCATGTGGTCCGCGAGGCCAAATACGGGTCAGTCAGTGACACCACGCTCCTCCGTCGTCGCGAGGTACGGGACCATATCCTCTGAAAGCTGTGGTCACTTGAACTTCTTGGAATCTTCAAAGAAATAAAAATGAATAATTTATAGGCCAACCATCATTTTGTTTGGGGGTTATACAAATCCAACACAAGTAAAAATATTACTTAGGAAATCAAATTGTATCATTTAAATGAGATTGTTTCTGACTTGTTTACGGATTACATATTTCCAGTGTTACTGACACTGTTCATGCTCCAGGTCAAAAGGTCAGAGCGAAGAAAGCATTTGATTTATTCCTTTAATTTGGATACTTAGTTGCATAATCAACAGTTTGATTATTTTGATGTAATTCAAATTATTTTGAATATTTAATTGGATTTGATTAATTCAATTTACGGTACTTATTTGTTGCATGTGATTTAATTTTGGATCTGATTTATTCATTTTCATTTATTTGATTTATCGAATCATCCAATTTGTTTCATGTTTATGACTTATTGTTTTATAAAAACTTGATTTGTTTGATTCAATTTATTTTCTTACGTGTAATTAGATTTAGATCTATTTTATTTGATGTTATTTATCTAATTTTATATACAATTCAAGCGATTAATTCTATAACATGTAATTTATTAATTTGATTTAAATCATTCCTTATTTTGTGGTGCCTTTTGCAAGTTTTTCAACCACTACATGATCCATCATTCAACAATCAACAATGTATCATTCACTGGTCACCTGATAACATCTGTTTTTAAGACTAAGTAAAGGCACTATCGAAGCTGAATATTATACATTGGCATACATAACTTCAGATTTTTGGTTTGGATAACTCAATACATAAACATCATGTAAACAATAAATAACACAAGTAAAAGGTGCTAAGCATTGAAATAAAATCATGATAATCATAATGTGGAACGCCAGACTAACGTTAGTAGTAGTACTAGTAGTTAGACTCGTGATACCGGTAAATTGATTTAGAATAGAGCTGTCATTTTGCAATCTAGCAGTTTCCCCTCAAATTTGTCAAGAATACGTCAACCATTTTGTTTTCTTGTAATACAAAGTGTTGTCACACCCCTAAACATAAAGCAAGCACGTCCTAAAACTATTGTACAAGGAAAGTTAATCGCTCCTGGTATTGACAGCTGCGAGCTCACCACTGCCCGTCCTGCGGTACGCACCCGCAGTCAAGCGGGGAACGTTCCCTGTGCAAAACTGTCGCTGCACGCCCTGTTGGCAGTTTGACTTGGCTACTTACCGAGCGCTGTGACTGCGAGGCAGACGATTGTCTGCGTTGATTCCTAGAATGTCGTAATCCCATTTTGGGTTGTCCACGGCTTACATTCCTTCATGATCTTCTTTCTGAAGTAATTTGGCCAGTATCACTCGTTGAAGTCAAACCCGTCAAGCACGTATTCTCACAAATTTTTTCACAATCAATCCTCACACGCTACAGTATTATCATACACCGTGCATGCATTGCGCCGCGCCGGAAATTTCACAGCTAGACGAGCTAGTCGACATTTATGGAAAGCGATCTCGGGCAAAAATGTAAAGTTCTGTGGGTTGGTTCTGAATCTACCGGATGCTAAGATGGGCAGGTGGGTCGTTGCCATGGAAACGTGCTTCATTAGTTTTGTACTTTTGATTGTAATGTCCTAATTTGTAGGGTCCTTGAATCGGTAACTCAGACCCCATTGGAGTATGCAAGGGGGAGGGGAGTCAGGAGTGTTGTACGACCCTCACCCCAAAGAAAAAATTTAAAAAGTCTACAATTTGTTCCAAAGGCATTTTTTTTCGAGGGCCTTTTTCACCATGACATAAGTGAAAAAGCGTTGATGAGGTACATTTTAATCACATCTTGCTTTTATTTCATTGTGACAGATCCCCCAAATTCCAGGGGGGGGAGGGGGGGCAGTGTCATTACAACGATGTCATCCTGCGCGTGTGAAAAAACGCGTACAAAAAGGGTTGTTTTTCACGGTCGGACGATGTCGCGCGTTACATTGAAAGGGTATCAAAATCAGCAAACATCAGGAAAAAAAAGGGTATAGCTTTAACAGAAGGTTTACTTCAAGAGGGTATCTTTTGAGATCGCCGATAATTACATTACTTGTTTAGGGTATTCTGAGATCGACTTTCAATTACTTGTTTAGGGTCCATTTTGAAAGTCCATACACGCGCATGGTGTACACCTTGTAATGACACTACCCCCCCCCCGGGCCCAAATTATGATCATGACCCACCCATAAAAAATTCTGGACACACCCCTGGATCGTCAACATTAGGTGTATATCTTTACAACTCGAGGTGAAAACGGATCTCTAATAGCAACCAGCATGTCACTATAAGAAGAAGAGATGCGATAGCATTGTCTTAGGTCTTATTATCCGTTATAAATGTAGCAAAGTCCCCCATCCCAAAATGGAAAAATCTGAAAGCAGTGCGCGTCAAACAAAATTTAATTGTAAAGCCAATAGTTCTTTTGAAGTGATAGCCTTGTTGTTTTTGAATGTGATATTAATTTTGTTTCTATAAAACAATACTGGAAAAGGGAGCATAATCTATAGTCACCCAGATTTATATGGCCATAGCCAGCGGGAAGGAAGGGGGTGGGGCATTTTTCTTTCTCATGGATTTTAGAATTTGAAATAGTTTGATCAATAAATGAGGGTCTAGCCCCCCCCCCTTTCCCCGGAAGAAAGTTGTACCTACTGTCTTGCCAGTTTCCTACCTCTGTTTCCCGAACGGCTAGTAATTATAAGGACAAGAACAATGAGAGGAAAATTGGGAAAGACAATATGAATAGATGAAAATACCTTCCAGATACCTACAGACTTTTCTTCTCTTTTTAAAATCACACACACACACACACACACACACACACACACACACACACACACACACACACACACACACACACACACACACACACACACACACACACACACACACACACACACACACACACACACACACACACACACACACACACACACACACACACACACACACACACACACACACACACACACACACACACACACACACACACACACACACACACACACACACACACACACACACACATACACGCACACACACACACGCACACACATACATACACATACACACACTGACTGTCACACTCAATACACAGACACAAACACAGACACACACAAACACATACATACGAGATTGACATTGTTTACAGTTTAGGATCAATTATTTCAGAAAAGATTAATGATTTTAAGAAAGGTGAATGTATGGTGATCAGGAGAAATAATTTAGGTAAAGATGGATGATTTACAAAAATAAATATCTAACTTATATGGTGAAAAAGATGAATGATTTTAAAACGACTTGTAAAAAATAAATGATTTGCGAAAAGATGAATGATTTGTTAATTTAAAATGAATATTTTGTGAAAGAAAGACAAATTGATGAAAAGATATATGATTGCAAATAACAAAGCATTCTTCAAAATATGAACGTAATTCAAAAGATGAATGGATTTGCTAAAAGACGAAAAGTTAACACTTAACAGATTTAATAGCATTCTTTTTGGCTTGAGAAAGGATGGCTCACCAACCAACGTCGGAAATTTTCAAACATATCATATATATCTCGAAGATCTCATTTACTTTTCATTCTCCAAGCTCAGGTCACATGATGGCGCTGTTTAAAAAAGCTATAATGTCACATTAGTTCTAACACATGGTTTTCTTCTAGTGAGTAGGCATGCACTTTCCTGTTGGTTCTTTTGTTTCTCACAGATGTTTACTCTGTATAATCCTACTCTAGCAGCAAGACAATTTTGACCTGGATCTGCGCTGTCTTGTAAATGAGTTGCAGTTCCAGGAAGTGGGATGGGGCAAGAGTCTATCCTGAAATGTATACTGCTATGAGTTTGTAGCCGGGGTTTGTTGTAGGCAGTAGAGACGCTATGTTCAAAAATATCAACTTGTTAAATTAACAAAATGTAGGCATCGTGCTGCCTTCATTTGATTTAGCAAAACAACCCATGATTTTGTTCGAATAATGATAGGATTATTATTATCAAAGCGTCAAATTATAGATCAGAACGTTTCGCACCTCAGCATGTGACGAGGGTGTAGGCTGGTTTGGGCATGGGAGGTGCAAATGAAATCTTGGGGGTGGAACAAAAGTTCAGAAAGCAGAAGGGTGCAAATTTCAGTTTGCTTGCCAGGGGCGGAATTCTTCTACCTCAGCGGGAGGGGGATGCATGTGCACCTAGTACACCCCAGCCTACTACCCTGTACGCCCTTGTGGACTATTTAGATAGAAAATCTACTTACTACTTGTTTATTGAGAAATATTGATGATTTATTCAAGAAACAAATTCAATTTGAAACCATCACTGAAAGAAGAACAAATGAATGATGTTATGTTGAACAAAGCTCTCCTATAGTCCTAACACGGCCTCTCTTTGGGCAAAGCCATGCACTCTTGCAATTTACGTCTTAAAAATAGTCGGATTTGGGGATTTCCATCATAAACTATTAGAACTTTTGACCCCAAAGCATCGAAATTATAGTCATAACAGAGGGATGTATTCTTTGGAAAATAAAAAGGTAACATCTTAATTACTCTTAATTCCCCTGCCTACAGGGGTGACTTCCGTCCCAGCCCCTCCCTCATTGTGTTTATGTGCTATTCTTGGTGTTAAAAGGGACTAATTTGCGAAGGTATAAGATGTTGCTCATCATTCTGGGAGGGGGATCTCCTCTCACACCCTCAGGCTCTTGTCAGTACTTGTATAGTAAGATCATGAAGTGATCATACACATTCGGAGGTAAAGGTGCAAACTCCACATTGGAAGAGGGGAAAACCACATCACCTGTATTACATCTTGCCCATTTCCATTCTGCTCTCATTGACCAAGCTTGTTGATACATCACATAACTCAACCCCACCCCACACTCTGGGAGCAAGGCGTCCTAAACCTCTTCATTTTATCTTTCTTCTTATCCAACAAATCTTGTTGATCACACCTTCCCCAAACATGTAAAAGCTCATTGCCCAAATATTTGGGCCAATGTTTTCCATTGTCTCTTTTTTTGCTCCTTTCGTCTCTTATCCTTGCCACTTGGGTACGTTGGGGAATTATCACCCCGACCTCCAAGTAAGGGTTGTCAAATCTGTTCTTTGTGCATCATCGTTGTTGTTTGGCTTCTTGGTGTCCCGTCAGGTATGACTATTTTCGCAACCCCCCCCCCCCAAAAAAAAAAAACAAAACAAAAAAAACAATATTAAATATGTTCAAGAAATCGCGAATCTTGTTTGTATATGAATAGGCTTAAAATTAATTATTTTTCTCGATATTGGAATATTCATTATGTCATTCGACTGTATGCCCTCTAACCACCTTGTTACACAGCTATAAAGGAGGATTCATATGAATAAGTGTTAAAAAAAACTTTAAAGAAATCCTTACAAATCGGGACGGAGGGGGGGGGGTTGGGAATTAGGGGAGACTGGAATCTATACTGCAAGACAAAACTCTTTTTGATCATATCTCAACAACATTATGGTGATCACCAATCTACTCATCACTCAGGCACGAGAGGGCGCTACTGTGCTTATGTCACACAGACGTACTAGTAATCTAGTACGTCTGTGTTATGTCAGAGCGGTCTATCAACCCGCTTAGCTCTGACTTATGTCAGAGGGGTTTGGGTTTACAGACCCGCTCTGGCTTATGCCATCAGAGGCAGCTAAAATGAAAACGGGACGAAAACGTATAATTAGCTTGGTTTTGCGAGAAAAACAATATCAATAGACTGTAACATGGATCAAAGGGAATATCCGCAGGTTAAAACAAAAACAAAAATTGCATAGTAGGCCATGTTATTTTGCATTTGCAAAGGTTAACTGCTTACGAAATAGCAGCTCGCGAGTGGGTAGCAGATTATTACTTAACACTGAAAGTCATAATTGTACACATTTATAATTACAATATTGCATAATGTTTATGATTATACAATGTTACCCAACATTTTCAATTTACTAGGTATGAATAATTTCATTGCACGTAGACAAATATCAGCGAAGCTTCATTAGAAGTTAGGGATCACCAGGGAACACAAGAATTAACCGACGATTTAATTTGTCGAAAACAAGATAACATTTCCTATAGGCCCCAGACCGGGCCTAATCCCGGCCCCCCCCCCCCCCGGGGGGGGGGCGGAGTGCCATTACAACGTGTACACTATGCGCGTGTGAAAAAACGAGTAAAAAGGGTTGTTTTTCACAATCACGGTCGGACGATGTACTCGCGTACATCGAAAAGGGTATCAAAATCGCCAAAATCGGGAAAAAAGGGTATACTTTTAACGAAAGGTTGTACTTCAAAGGGTATCTTTCAAAACTTGAATACGTGTTTAGGGTATCTTGTCAAACTTGAATACCTTGTTTAGAATATTCTGAGAATCGGACTTTCAATAAATTGTTTTAGGGTCCATTTAAAAAAGTCCATACACAGCGCATGGTGTACACGTTGTAATGACATCTGCCCCCCCCCCCCCCCGCGGAATCTGAACAGTTCAGGCGCAAGGAAGGATAACTCATTAGCGTAATAATTGTTTGTGTGACTGTGGCTGGGGTTATGGTGTCCCGGCTGGTGTAGAGTTTAGTGGGTGACAAAATGGGACACCACTTATAATTGAATAGCATGATTAGCTGGCTTACATCCCAAATACTAAGCAGCACACATCCCAGCTTCTATCAATCCCAGCACATGTACAACACATACACACACACAACACACCACACACACTACACACACACACACACAACACACACACACACACACAACACAACACACACCGCATCACACACACACACACACACATCACACACCACACGCACACACACCACACACCACACAAACAGCAGCACACACACACACACACACATGCACAGCACACACACACTACACACACACACACACACACACCAACACCATCACACAACCACAAACACACACACCAACACACACACACACACACCAACACACACAATACACTCACAAACACACATTACACAAACACACACAGACACACATTACTTTTTTGTGCATACATGTTTGAGGTATGTCTTCCTTTTTGCAGTATCACCTAATGTGTTTGTCTGTACTCTGCACACACTTAAACACAAACATCCTGCAATTAAATTACTGTACTCAAAACATGTTAAAAACCCCATCCCCTACATATTTCACTTTCTGTGGGTGTCCTTTCGAAGCTGGGGCCTCAATTAAGTTCTGATGAAGAACAACAAATTGCCTAAAATCCTTTCCATCATTAAATTAATATAAAGCAACAACCCATCTGCGACCCCCTCCCTGTCTACCTACTCAACAGTTGAATAACATGAAATGATCAATATAATTATGCTGCCAAATGATATGCATGATAAGTGCCAAATTTAGTCTTTGGAAATGATAACAAACACAGTAATGTTTATTTGTTCAAAATATCCAAACGATTGTTCTGTCTGGAGTTAAATATTATCAGTGAATAATATAAAACAACATTAGTGGGTTGACAAAACCTCACATCTCAAGTTTTGGTGAAAATGAGTTTTGGTGTAATCTTGTAGTTATCAATCCAGCCACATACATGTACCACCACTCTCCACTCCAACCCCCCCCCCAAAAAAAAAAGCAAAACAACAACAAAATTAGATAGGGGAAAACTCAATTCATCATCCACAAACAAAACAAACTGAAACACATGACTTTCATTTTACGGATAACTTTTTATTGCTGCCATTTTGCAAACCAGTGATATTGATCAGGCCGAGTACAAGAATGATACATGGCGAGTATGTTACAGTATATTAACACCCCTGACACCTGCTGAACGAACGTAAGGGACTTACATCCTTAGAATTACATGGCCGTACAATGCTTCACATCCTGTTATTGTGATGTACTCCTTGATGTCAATCTTAAAGGGGCATTGCGGGATGATAGCAAGTTGCCTTTTGTATACAAGCAGAACAGTCACAGAAGCATTCAACCACGTGTGAAAGTTTGACAAAAATTGGACAAAAAGACATTAGAAGTTGATTTATGAAAAATTTGTATAATCACTACAAATCAGCAATAATATATTATTGTGCTTTTTGAACAAACCTCGGTTGTTTTGAACACAAAATTTTAACCCTCTATGGACTTAATGTGTATTATTTGGTGCACATCTGCGACTTCGGCACATTAAGAGTTAAGTGACTTTTTATTTTCTCTGAAGAAAGAATTTTGTTCATATCTGCACTCCATAAACTATTGGAAATACTGTATATGCCATGTATATATTTTTCATGATTTTGCTTCAAGACGTGGAATTCGCGAGAGTATGTTTTCGCGATTTTATTGTAATTGCATTCACTCTGTCCAGAAATGTCAGGAAGTGAAAAATTTCGCATTCAGTAGTTCGCGAAATTCGCGAAAATAAAACCCACCGCGAAATATTCAGCATATACAGTAACACCTTTTTAGATTTTTGATGTCTGTGTGCAAAGACAGATATAAACATTATTTCAAGAAAATCTTAAGCAGGGCTGCCACTCAAAATTTTGATTTCCCCCTACGGACACCACTTTTTCCCTAAGCCTAATTAACCATATTTTCCAATACTAACCTATGTTTTCTCCTACAAAATCGACTTTTTCCCTACGAAGGTATTTTTTTCGCTAAAAAATAACCTTAGAAATGCAAAATATTGATCACAATTTCTTCGGCGGAGCTGGACAAAATGGGCGAATATAATCGATTTTCCTGGAAAAATTATGAAAATTCTGAAAATTGTCAAAACCCCCTACATCCCCTACAAACATCAAATCCCTCGCCTACACGTTTCCCCTACGGAAGGTCATCCGTCCCTAGGTATCCCTACAACCTACAACATGGCCAAAAATCCCGGCTATTAGGGATTTCCCCTAAAACGAGTGGCAGCCTTGGCCACAATGTTGTCAATTTTGTAATGATCTTCAGAATTTTCAATAATTCCTATCTTATTCTTATTTGTCCAATTTGTTAAAACTTTCGCTCATCTATTCCTCTGATGTTTCTATGTCTCTTCAAAAGATTCTATTAACAAACTGGAATGCCCCTTTAAGGTGCATCACTGATATATGAGACAGATGTTCCGATCTGTATCAACACTTGGCATCCTCCACGGTTTTCTTCTCCAACTGTTTAGCAGATTTTGCGAGTGCGTTACATGTTTTGTTGTCAATACATGCATTTGTTTGGCACGGCAAGTTTACAAGCTATACCGTAAAGATTTCACACTTTTTACTTAAATACAAACATGTAAATGTGTACATGCTACACTCCACATTTGTACAAACACTGCAGTACAATAACACGCATTGCCTCAAAAAAAAAAAAAACTGCAAGAAGAGAAAAAGCACGATCATATCCGATTTATCAAAATGAGACACCATCGATGACCACTGTAAAAGCCACATAGAAAAAAAAGGGGTGAAACAAAAGAACAGAGCATGACAATGTTGCCATCAACAGAAATAAATTTAAAAATATTACACTTAACCATCGGCTAAAGCATGTATAAGTCCACCACTGACCTATGCAATGCAAATTGATATATCATATAATTATCACAAAGTGACACTCTAAAATACGCTTTCTGCACTTACATACACAAGTAAATATACACGTCGCAACTTGATATGTACACAACAAATTTACACATCTGTACAGCCGTACTAGCGACAACGAATAGGGATGTGTGCGAGTCGTGAAAAAATTTACGAAACCTCGAATGCATCATCCACAGAAATTGTTGTAATCTGGTTACTGAAGTGTATAATAGACATGTTACCCGATACAAAATTATTTTGTGTCAAGGGTGATTGCTGTTACAAATGTGATGATACAAGTAATCTTGATTTTCTCCCTCAATACTATATTTCTTTAAAATATAATTTTGACAGATCCAAATGCCATTGGTCCAATGTGAAACGCAACCAAGACATTTTCAAAATGGTCGTGGTGGGGGGGGGGGTGCTCAGAACCCCTCCCCACTCCAAATTCTGGATCTGCTTCGGAAATAAAACCTTATTCATTTTTTTTCAGTATTAATCAGTTTTGTATCCGAGCCTGGCCACAAGGCCTTTTTCTCGTGGCCTCGGTCTCGGTCCGAGTCACCAGTACAAACCCTATGGAAAGGTTGTGTTATGAGGCGGTCTCGGTCTAGGCCAACTTGGCCTTAGTCTAAGTCCGAGTCACCTGTACAAACCCTATGGAAAGGTTGCGTTTTTGATCGGTCTCGGATCACATTACACGAGGACACATTTGGACTGTGCATTATGACTTCAAAGATGTAGTAAGTTTGCAGAGACTGCCAGAGAGTGAAATAATATACAAGAAGATTTAAAGGCACTGAATCTGAGATTCCACATGAACGCACTACACACAACCAAGCAGTGATTTATAAACATCTAAATACACCAATAACACATCGTTAGTTGCTTTCTAACAAAAAAGACAATACATACTTCGACTAGCAGTAGCATGTAACCAAATCTACAGGTTTGTGTTTCCATACACACTCAAATACGTAGTTTTGTTATATTTTAACCTATTTAAATTGCACGTTCATTACTACAGTAGTAGGTACCAGGTTTAGTGTACTGGTAATCGCAAAAATTACAATCGTTTTCCAAGTTTTCGTCATAGTTTTGCAAGCGATATTTCTTTACATTTACTCACAAGAGAACATTCAAATATTGCATGAGATTAAAAAAAAACACAGACAAATAGATCATCTTTTGTTAACAAAAGTAACAAAGTCTCCCACGTATGAACTCTCCATGAAGCCAGTTACAGTTAATGTTTTTTCCACAAATGTTGGATGTGGAAAATATAGTTAAGTCTACCGTACAAGTTGACAAACATATCTATATGATTTTTGATGTACGTTGTTGTGATTGTTTTGGTTTTAACTGCATACAGGGCCCCTTGGTAGATCAGTATCTTAACTTAAAGGGCAACACTGTTGAAAACAAAAATAAATATGAAATCTATACAAATCATTCATTGAAGTGCTGATCACGGGGTGTAAAAGGGGGATCGCAACCATATGATTGACATAATCAGTTGATGACCCCTCTGTTAATTAAAGTCTGCATGTTAATTTTCCATAATTACTCCATATCTAAGCAAATCGGTCAACTGAACTGGCACTGCTCTTTTACCATGCAAAGCCAACAATTCATCAACAAAGCAGACTTACATCTACTCAACTACAGAATTCTCTGCCTTCATTCTCAAAGCCCAGGGGGATTCCACATTGCATAAAATCCTATCATTGCTTTGTCTGCGATTCTTGTATCTGCAAAGGATGGTTTCTGTAAGTTTCATGACTAGTGTTGTATCCGAACCCGGCCTCGGGGCCAATTTCTAGTGGTCTCGATCTCGGTCCGAGTCATCTGTACAAACTCTATGGAAGGGTTGTGTTTTGGGGTGGCCTGGGTCTCGGCCTCGGTCCAAGTCACCTGTACAAACCCTATGGAAAGGTTGTGTTTTGGGGTGGCCTCGGTCTCGGTCTAAGTCTAAGTCATCTGTACAATACAAACCCTATGGAAGGGTTGTGTTTTGGAGTGGCCTCGGTCTCGGTCTAAGTCCAAGTCATCTGACACAACACTGTTCACAACACTGACCTACCTCATTTAACCCTCTCATTCCCATGCCTCCAAGACACCACTGACATAATTATATCATAATCTGCATGTGGGAGCACTTAAGGAAAGGGTCAACCCATAGCATGTTTTTACCTATATAATACCCACAGTGGGGCAACAAACATCTGATTTCGGACGACTCCTCGGGTATACCCGCATGTCACAAGTCATTTATTTTCATTTCAAAGAATTATCGAGAGTGCTATTTTGCCAGAATGAATGAAAATAGTGACTCACGGTCACAACATACTGTGACATTGAGTCATTATTCCCCCTTCCCCGATTGTATAAAGGGAAGAAACAGGTTCATACAAGGTCCTTCCACGCTGTTTACACAATGAAAGCTGTAAGTCATTGAAAATTCCAAACAACTTCTTGGGATACCGGTTTATTCCAACTCAGGTACTGACCCAGGAAATTTGCCAGAAACAAAGCAGGCCCGACAGGCTCGGGAATGGGGGTGGGGATAGGGGGAGGTTGGCATGTCATAACAGAGTATTTGCACGTACGTACAATTAGTCATTATGGAATATATTCAATGTTTTTTCCAATCTTTTTAATTTCGGTGGATTCATACCCATTTTATACCTAATAGGTCAGCTTTGAGGCCAATTTCTGGTGGCCTCGGATTTGATCTTGGTCCGAGTCACCTGTACAAATCCTATGGAAAGGTTAGGTTTTGGGGTGGTCCTGGTCTCAGAACCCATGGTCTCAGATACAACTCATGATGTCCCCCAACAACATGCCGCAACCTGCTAAAATTTTCAGTTCATGGGTCAACATCACCTAAACAGCTAGTTAGCAAAAGCTGGCCGCAATCTCATCGCTTAACTAGATTAGCTGGCCTTGCAGGTGATAACGAAGGTCAAAAGGAAATTAGAAAAGGACAATATGGTATAACTGCCAAAAAGTTGAACTTTCAGCTTGAAAGTGGAACATCTCACTAGTGCAGGCCTTGTGGTTTGTTTATACCTGCTGTATGTATAGCTGGCTAGCACTAGCACGGATCATTGGTCAGGTCAATGAGTCTATGATGTTAACTTTTTTCAATGACGCGTTACAAGAAATCATCTGAAATCTGGTGTTGTTTATTGTGCTCTTTTGAAGCAGATAAACAAAACATAAATTATTTATCAACAAATTTTATAATCCCTGGTTAGATGGGGGAATCAACTGGCTTTGAGACAGTCATATCCAGAACTGACTGGTTTTACAATACTATAAGCACTCAAAACATCAAGTAACTGACACAAAATATGCTTCAACTAAGTACATTACATATTAAACTTGTTGTATTGGGGTTTTGAACTATTTCATCAAAACAGCTGGTATCCAAAGAGTAGACTCTGTTAGGGAATGTTTTGCACAAGCCTTTTTTTAATCTTTCAACTCAATCACAGCAATACTACTACATGTACAGCTCTGTGAACCACAATTAATATTCTCCGTACCATTATAACAAAAGTCAGTAGACTTAGCATGTGATATTAAGCAGGTGGTACTGAAATATTAACATGGGCTACCCCAGAGCTGACTGATGGACAATTGTACCTCACAAATCCTCTGATTTGTGGAAAAAAATACCGTAAATTGATCCATCAAAATTTTTCACATTTTCTTATAAAATTCACTAGCACTTTAGATATTTACAACATTCATACATTAGAACTTAAATACTATACACAGAATATACATATCTTACTATTATCACAGAAGTTCAAAAAGCAAGATCTACACATGAACTGAACATCACACAGAATTGAGGAAACATGGATTTAGTACATCAAATTAAACTTGTTTGTGTCTTTGCTATAAAATGTTCTTTTTCAGGAAAAAAAGCAGACAATTTTTAAATGGAATGGCCAGATATGACCAGGCAGGGTATTGCTTATATATACCAGAGTTCATCTTTTTCAGTTATTGTTTAATGAATGGAAATCATAAAAATGCTTGGCGTTATACTCCTGTCTTGAACAGTTGAACTGCGACATCATATTATCCATTTTTCAGGGCTTGTATAAGAGAAGTACATCTAACATGTACATAGCTAGAGCTTACTTGTGCTGTGTCTATTCCATTATAAGCTTCCGATCAAACTTTTTTGTTTTTTGCCCCAAATTTACCAAACAATTTGAAAGGCCACATGCACTATCAAATTAACTGATGCAAAGATTTCAACTCTCAGAAAGTTTTTAGTCTCTACAATGTCTTTTATAAAAGGTACACTTTCCAGGAAAAAATGTTTCCAAAAGCAAGAAAAGCAGATTTAAAATCATCACACACTTGACTGACTGGCAAGTCGAAAAACAAATGGAGTAAAATAAACTACATGTAAGAAGCAAATGAAAATGAAATTGTACTATGTCTTTTAGATTTTATTCTTATTTCATACTTTTTAGACAAATGGGTAATTATGTATTTTTAAGAACTCTGGAATAACAGGAGTGGTTCCACGCAGAAAAGACTTTCTTTTGGTCTATCGTGTTGTAACCTCACTGCATTTTGATGAGTGCCAAGTAAAAATTGGTTGGTATACTGTAAATGAACTGGAACACACAATTATACATGTGCACAAACATACACACACATACATATAGAGGAGGTGAAGGCATCTTACTGATTACGAGTTTAAAGGTTTGTGAGTAAATGTACAAAAATCGCTGGCTGGCTGCGAAAAGTCATGCTCAATGTTTCAGATGCTCAATTCAGACATTGAGGCGCGTGAAACAGTTGTTGCAAATATTCTTAAAAACACTTACGAGTACATAGTTACCTGCAAGACACAATTTACACAGTGTATTCTGTTTCAAATTATGGGGAAACATAACTCCATCAATTGTAGTGACTTCCTTTTCCGAACACATTGACAAAAATGTCACCCGTTCTCAACTTTTGATCACAAAAATCTTGACGTGTGCGATTTATGAAATACACATCAATAAATTTGTGTGTATTTTATGCACAACTTGTGGAGACAAAATGAGTATTTGCTGAGCACATCTGCACATTATATGCACACATGTACACGGTTAGCAATAACAATACACCATTTTATTACATTCAAATAATGGAATTTTGGTGCAAAGCTCAACTCATTGAGACAAAATTTGTCATCAGATCCTGTCGACCAAAAGAGCTACACCATCACAAGTTCACAACCCTATGCAAATGCTACATCTGTACATTCATCAACCCTTATTACTAGTGCCCAAGTAAAATGAGCACCTAACCTCTTTTATCATTCCCGATACCTTTTAACATCAAACAACCAATTTATGTAGTCCATCCATGCCTAAAATCCTCATGCTACCACACATTGGTAGACCCATGCCAATACCACCGCAGAATCCTGCCTTTGGGACTATGAGCGCTAAATCATGTGCTGCAAATCCCTGCATTTTGATTAGCGACGCTCCATGGTGACCAAAACTTTCACTGCTTTCAAGCCTTGACGACTGACAATATATAAACGCAGAATACAGATGTTGTTGTTGCTGCTGCTGATGTCAGTGGCTGCAATAAAATGCTCTCTTACGGATTAGTCCAGCGTTCTCTCTCATAACCACTCAATCTGCGCATATTCCACATTTCCCCTTCTGTCATGTTTTCTCCTCCAGAATTAATATATTATAAATCATCCTATATATATACAAGTACCAGATATTATTATTATACGTCAGTTTGTTCCATCACACACTGCTACGATGACGACGACGACGATGATGATGAAGATAAATAGAAACGATGAGAACGAATTGTAGCAGTGATACAGACGGGTGCTCCGTGGAACCAAACTGCTGTATCGATGACGAGGCGAGGCGGTATTGTCATAATCATAAAAGTCTCTGCGTTGCATTTTGTGTTTTTCTCGACCTCAGTCGCAGTCCCACCCATTGTCTTTTATCATGTGAGCCAGCTCAATAATGTATTTGCCTTCCTTGTACTTCTGGCTGTTCTCAAATGCATGTTCCTGTATGCAAGGAGAAAAAGAGAAAATGGGAGAAAAATATATCAATAAGGACATTCTATTTAAGAACAGTCTATTTACTGTCATGCTTCTTTTAATGTGTCAATTAAGGTGTCAATTAATGTTCTCATATGTTTTGAAAACATTATACTTGTAGCTGTGCAATTATTTTTGTCTTTATACTGTGCTACATGTATGTTTAATGGTTCAATGCATTTTTTGATTATCAGATTGCAAATAAAATGATACACTTTGCATGACAATCCGATCGAATCTGAATACGTGAAGTATCAAATTATGTATTTTACTGATATCACATACTGAAAATGACAAGCAAAAATGCCACTATGTGATTTTAACCCATTAGAGAAGATTTAATTGTAGTATACACATTCTACCATTTTCCATCAACCCTATCCCATTCCTGAGATATCTTGTTCTTAGTCTCCACTGGGTTAAAGTGATAGGCTAACATTGTGGAGCTTCAATTTAAAAAATTGTTAAACTTTGATATCTGAGCTATATAGTATTGTCAAAAGGACAATAAACACTCTAGAATACAAAAGTTTGGAAAGTTACACTGCCAATGGCAAGTTATGCATGAATAAACAATTAAAACTCAGGGCGAGTTAAAATAGCCTAGGTGTACACACAGTAAGTCTATGGGAGGAAATGTGCAGGCGAATCCGGGCAACTTACGATTTTCACTTTTTTAAAGCACTAAATAATCATTTTGAAATTCAATTTTTTCAGGGGTTCATTTTTAGACCTTATCAAAGACACTGATAGCATGGGGAATCATGTAGCTCAGATATTTTTAACTGTGGTAAATGTTAGCCAGTACCTTTAACACAAGATATCATCAGATGGGCGATTCCGTGCTAAAAAAATTGGCCATTTTCACAACATTTTTCAATCTGCTATCCAAACAGTGGAGGAAAGACAATTTGTTTTGTGGTAATTATACAGTACTAGTGGGTAGCCTTGTGAAAAAATGACAACCAACAAAAATTTGTTGTTTATGGGTGAATTAGAGGTCAAAATGTCGCGTGTCGTACGGGACGCGCAGAGATGTCCCGTACGACACGCGACATTTGACCTCTAATTCACCCATAAACAACAAATTTTTTGTTGTCATTTTTTCACAAGGCTACCCACTAGTACTTTATAATTACCACAAAACAAATTTTCATTGCTCAAGCATTCAGCCAAGAGACCAGAAATTGTTGTCAAAATGTCCCGTACGACACGCACGGAATCGCCCAGATACAAGTTGATAAACATCACCAAAGTATTGAATCTTTGCAGAGTCTAGAAGTTTTCTACTGAACAAGCTTCCCAGAGACTTCACAAGAAAAATAAAAAGAGAGTAAAAAACAACAACATACTTTTTTTTGATCTACATAGCATTTCAAAATCTTCTACCCAACAACAAACCTCCCCATCCAAGCATACAGACAGAAATAACATTTTGAAAAAAAAAGTTAACAATTCTATTTCTGATGACACATGTATTGCAAACCAAATCTGGCAGCTACAGAAATCCAATGCCTGAGATTGTTTCCACTTTTACCTTTATTCTTTCTTCAAATTATGATGGCCAGTGGATAGTTGGGTTAAATACTTAGCATTTCAATTCATTCCTACACATGTATTTTCAATCCAGAAAACTTCTGTCCTCAGCACATAATTTTGATGTGGTGAATTATCCCTGAAATTTAATAGTAGGAGCCAAGAAGGACAGATGAAATATACATGTAAGGAACCTACGTGTCCATTTCATGTGTACTTGTGAACAGTGACAAATGTAATTTGATGGATTATCCTGAATACATGTTCATGTACTTCATGAAGGCCGACATATACTTGTTTACTAAGAGGGAGCATACCATATACATGTACATGTACACCAGCAATTAATTTCATGTCGCTGTTGTTGTCACTAACTCATAAACTGTAATCCTTCAAAACAGAAACTAGAGTGGAGGTCGATGGATAGAATATCTGATCATGACAGAAAAAAGGCCTGCAGATTTGTTTGTGGTTTTGAAATCTCCAGATTCAGTAGCTAGTTTGTAAACACCTAAATATTTTGAAGTCCACTTTCATACATGTCATTGTGTGTGATATCTTGGATCAACTGTTTTTGTTTTGTTACCTTTATTGTTTCATTTTCATAAGTGCTGCTGTATCTAGATAAATCAGCTTAATTATTCATGATATTGAAAATAAAAAAAAACAGGAATGAAAACTGATTATCCGCAAACAGGGTTTTGCCTCTCATGCTGACTTCAAAAGATGAACTCTCTGTAAATGTATGACAAAAACTAAAAAAAAAAATACTGCTTTTTATTCTTTGTCAGCCTCGCCCAATGGTAATTTATTCACGGCTTGCGAATTAAGCTCACAGCTTTTCTGTGTGCTATTGATGAATATCAAACAGTTCTGAAAGGTGGGGTTATTTCTTTTTAGTAAAATGTAGACTTGCCCATGATTCATATCATGTCACAGATATATTATCCATGTGATATAATGCAATACATGTTTCAAACCACATTCAGACTAGTGGATACCGGTAATATAACTTTGTTTTTCCTCTCCTTAGAATTAAACAACTATGCTTTCATTTGTATCAATTAAATGAGAAGAAAGGAATACAATTTAGGGCTAGATTTGCTACACAGATGTACATGTAGGATTGTTTGGTATTTCGGGAGGAAAAATGTTTCATGCAAAAGCAATATGACCATACAGTATGCCATATCAAGTTGGCTGTTTCCAAACCTTAGACTAAATGCTAAGGGCAATAATATCATTTTAATACTTTTACTAAATTTGTCTTATCTACAATAATACTGGCTCTATCTCTTCAATTTTGTTTTTGTTTTATTTATCTATTTATTTACTTATTTATCTATTTATTTACTTATCTTTTTTTGGGGGGGGGTGGGGTGGGGTGGGTGATCTGTTTCAAACCCTCAATCATACAATACAACCCTTAACTGTACACATTTTTTGCTGACATACAGTACTAACTTGGCAGCTGAGGTCTGTTTTCAAGAGATATTGTATAGCTACATGTATGTAACATGCCAAGATATCGAGTAACAGTTGTAATGTACATGTAAAGAACAGGGTAAACAAACGATAACAACATGATGTTACAATCAGATAAGACACTGGTCTTGGCTGTTGTATCCATATATCACACCACGACATGAAATTTTATACAAATTTGTCGGAACATCTGGCTGGTTCCCATACTGATCATTTCCGACGTTCTTTGGCTTTCTATTGTGTTTGTGCATCATTATGGGCCGCTGCGAAATGCTGTATCATATGGGATTGGGGGTGGGGTACACGCCTGATTATAATAGTTATCAATAAATGATTCCCTTGGGTGGGGATGAGTATTAATATACATTTAATTCAATAACTGAGGTAAAGGAACGCTAGAATGAATTTACAGTATTATAGATAAAATGTTCATAAATGTTCGTAACTATAGTCCTGTCGTATGATGATGTCAGGTTTGTACATGACATGTAGTGGAATATTTTGTGCACAGTTGACATACTGAACATTTCCAATCAGGTGGTTTTATTTAGTGAAACAAAGATTAGAATATTTCCCTTCCACAAGTTGTCATTTTTAAATACTCCACCCAAAATTTACATGATGCAGTTCAGAGCAGATGCATGTACATACCAAATGTTATCATTATCTGTATCAGAAATATTGTGTATAAAATGAATAAAATTTAAGAATTCAAAATTGTACGCAGATAAAGAATTAAAACTCTCTGAATACACAGTCACACACACACACACCCACACGCACACGCACACACACACATACACAGACAGACAGACACACACACACACACACACACACACACACACACA
>JZLH01S0068387.1:47895-85428 GCA_001188425.1 Eucidaris tribuloides
AGAGAAGAGATAATCCCATATATACATCCTGCATTTCTCTCCCTTTTCTTATATCTCTATACTACTTATTAAGTATAGGACTTAAAACAAATGGTACTTTTCTACGCTGCCAGTGGCTTTTACTACTAATTTCTATTACTAGAAAGTATCGAACTATACTTGGCAATTCCATAAAATAATCACTTTTGTACGTCCGACACCCATTTTTCTCCAATCTTGTAAATGGCTTCACTCCAACAAACTGCTCAGCCATGATAATTTAAGAGCATTATAACCCTTTAAGAACAAGAAATCAAACGAAATCATTCCGGAAGGTCCCACATATAGGGGTCGGACGTCAATTATTGTATGGGAATTGCCCTACTAACTCTAATAGTACTACATACTACGTACGGAACATACTATACTGCTTACTTCTACAATAATGCTACTATTGGGCTAGCAAAAGGTACCACTACTATCTAACTTAATACCACTGCTACTACTTTCTATCATCTACTGCGCATACAGTAACTACTATACTAACTTTATGTGCTACTACTAACTACTACTACTACTACTACTAGCTACATAGTGTAATTTATAGGAGACAGGAGTATGACATCAAACTTGTTTGGAAAAATCGTGTTTCAAAAGGCAAAGTGCAACGTGTGACATCGCTGCACCTGATTCGCGCCATTTCTGAACCAGAGTACGTCAATCTTTGATAATCTATTACTATGTAGTAGCATGTACCTGACTGATTTACATGTACATTTTAATCATAATAACAGAACCGCCATCTGGTTGAGTACGATGCTACTTTCCTCCCCTTACTAAAATAATCATCCATTGCAATGAAACAGATTGGAAGCCCTATAATACCGTTCACAGTTCTATTAACAACGAATGAAATTTTACGCCAGGGTAGTCTCCTGTTATAAAACGCATCACTGCCTGCCAAATAAAAAAAGCTGGCTAGTGGCAATGATACAATCACAACTGTTGCTGCGAGCCCTGGCTAATATGCTACCCCCTTGACATCGTCATGTGAGTATTATGGGTTAGCGTGTATATAGGCCCATTATTGATCAGCCATTCTTCATACAGACATCTAGTCCTGTGCCTGTGCCGGCAAGACTATGACTGTGTACACCAGATCCATGCATACCGATGTACGGTTAGCAACTTAGCTACGGTTACATGTACAACAGCTGCAAAGGAAAAATCACCCCATTTTTCTGTTCAGCTTTAACCAAAAAATTATCAAAATTAATTTGTCATTTGGTGGAATTTTCTTCTAAGATAATGAAAGAAGTTTACCATTGTGTTGACAATGAGAGTGTTTCCACTTTGAAGTAGCCAAGTATTGTTGTTTGTTTCTGTATTTTTCTTTATGATTAGTGCTGATGTTTTTTTTTTTTCTGGCTGCTCTTGATAAATACTCAATCGATCTGGAGATTTAATTTACTTTGGGATGTGTTCCAACAATATTTATTTGTTTGAAGAACACCATCAAATAACATTTGAAAACCAGTGCTGATTGGATGACAATGTAAACTAAGAATGTTTAACAGATGGGCTTAGTATAAAGGAGTTGTCGATTGTGTTGAGTCAGTGGGTCCAAGCATTGACCAGTACTATATTCCACCTAGTGACTTACTTGTGTTGTCATATCACTTGTTTAAAAAAGATTAAATCTTTCATCGTAACGTCAATAATACTGATGACTGTGACACCAGCGATTTCATGATAAAGCTTTTGAAGCTCTACCCATTCTTTACGGTCATCTCAGTTGTTGACGTGCTAGTGAGACAACATGAAGTTTGGGCAATTTAGCATTCGCCTCTCAGGCGGTGGACAATGTTAGGTGACATGACGTGAGCAAGTGCATTCCAAAAAAGGTTAGATATGAATCTACTGACTGAAAGCCTAATTGTTTTCATATTGTTTTGAGGACTACACTTGGTCAATTACATCACAAAATTCATGTGTGATGATCAACGTGGATGTTATTGAAAATTTCTGAGCATCCATAGTATTAGTCACATATAATGCAAGTATATAACCCGTTGACGAACCGAGTGACGAATATTGCGCAGAGGTCTATTGGAAAATGCGTGTTTAAAGCCAAAATTCAAACCGTCTCCAAGCGGTTAAAGTTCTTGCAAAACAACAGAATTTTGAATATGCAACTGTTGTTGTCGGACCAATGCAAATGGTAGCTCTGAAAATGTTTCTAGTACCGAAAAGAGAAGTTAAAAAACAACAAAACACTTCATTTTAACAAACCCATACTATGACACACCATCATGCTGCCAAAATATAACACAGAAATCTATATGTGGGACAATGTTAATTGTGTATATTGCAACACCAGGGACAGTATGGAAAAATTCACAAGTGTTCAAACTGCCAGTCCTTTCCAATAAATGCAAATAATAATATTGGCTTCCCACAGGGCAAACAGATGGTAGCAGTGAATGAAAGTATTTCCATATCAAAACAGTACTACTTCCACAGTCTACTCAATGTACGTCATGTGATGGTCAAATGGCCACAATTATTCAGAAAAAATCTCTAATGAGCTTGGCTAAGGGATATACTGGACACAGTATAAAGTTATATTAATCGCTGCCATCACATCAATATGGACAATGACCTGTGATGCACTCTGTTTTACCCTCAATTTATTTCCCGGTGCCGGTCAACGCGGTTGTGGACCAGCGAGAAGACGGGTAACTACTCAGGCTCATGCGTCTCCGACCATCTACTGGCGAATGCTGCAAAACCAACCGCTGGGCTGGAAATACGTTAAGTATTGTTTCAACCATTGCAGAGTACATAGTATGTAGCAACCGCTTAGTGTCTCCTAAATGAACATTCTCTCCAACCTGGACCCGCATTCCAACTAAGAGCTTGGCCTAATTTACTGACCCTTGCCTGTAGAAGGCCCGAGTTTCGTGTCTGATATGTGTGATTTATGTTAGAAATTTAAAACCTTTCAACATATTACGAATTTGTCCCCTACTTGAAAGTGTGCACGAAATGCTGCACATAACGAGGCGCAAGCCGAAGTCCGTTGTGGCCGAGTTGCAGGTAGCAGTGTTTCCAAATGTCAGTGAATCCGCTGGCGGAGACATCCATAGGCCAATAAAATAGTGAGAGTCCAATGCGTGAAATCAATTGAAATGTATGAAAACCGAGACTAATTTTGGCATGAGAAAGGGCCAAAAGGCGGCGAGAATTGTGTCACAAATTGCACATAAACGGCGCAAAGCCAATGTCCGCTTGTGGCCGGAGTTTGCAGGTAGCAGAGTTTGTGCCAATGTGCAGTGAATCCGCTGGCGTGAGAGCTCCGCATAGGCCAATAGTGAGAGGTCCAAATGCTGAGATCAAATTGAAATGTATGAAAAACCAACTAAATTTTGGCGTGAGTAAAGGGCGCAAAGCGTGAGTCTCACGCTCAATGCGTGAGGGTGGCAAGCTGGGTAATTCCTATGGGATTCTAGATCTCTCTGGTGCGAGTTTAAGTCTCATTTGGGAGCATTTCATCAAACAAATTTATTAGCAAAGGCAAGTTAAAATGGCATGTTCAACCATGATACTAGCTTGGCTGGGAGAAAATCAAACTCGAGCGAGAGAGCAGAGCATTTTGGAAAGCTTGCCTCAAATGGAAGATTAGAGTTTCTGCATTGGTGGCTGCAAGGGTTCATATTATTCAATAGGCCTGATAAAGCCTTGCAGCATAAAAAAAATAATGAGATACTCAGGCTGGGGCAGAGGTCTTATGGAATATTCATTTCATTGTTATATAGTGAATCAAGGTCATCGCCCAATGGGTTAATACTGTTTCTGGTAGGGGTTTATCCTTTGTGTTAACTTGGCAATAGTTGAAAGCTGTAGGATCTGAACAGGGGAAAATTGGCTTCCCGATGACAAAATTAAGAAAAATTAAATTTTTCATACAGCAAATTAAGATGTACTAAGGATTATCAAATACAACCATCTATCGCCACTCTCAGTGGAAAGTGCTATGGTATGATAATGCACTGTATTTCTAGTGGCTATATACCTCACTCTGAATAAATGGTGCAAATAACCGCGCTTTTGGTATGATTTTTGACAAATGGCCACATAGGATGAGTTTAATTCCAGCACCAGATTCCTAGTTCGAACCGTCTTCGCTTACTGGTGTCCCAGTTTTCACATGCCTAAATGATTTACATGTGGCATTTTTGTAGACAAAATAGTTCACAAGCTGCAGGTTTAAGCCTATATACCCCCCAACCCTTTCCTTGATTGTTTGCCAGTTTGAATCTGTTGTGTCATACTTATTTTCCATACAGTGATAAAGGTAAGGTCGATAAGAATACTTTATTCACATCTAAGGTAGATTTTCATGATGCTGATCACACGATATGATCATGTTCAAAAAACAGAAGAAAATTTCAGTTTGTTCATTTGCCATAGTCTGGCTTCCAGACATCAAGAACTTATCCTTTTTCGTAAGAAATTAGAGCCTATATTATCAGTTAACTGTCTTGAACTAAAGACTAGTTTCTGAGGTAAGATGCCGTCGGAGTGGATCTCCAACGCCGCACTGCTACTACGAGGGAAAAAGTCACAGGGTCTGGAATCGAGACTACATTTGCCAAAACTATGCTTGCCTTTTAAAATCCAGCTTGAAGGTATTGATCGATGCTTAATAGCGAGAGTGGTCTGATCACCAGATGTACTATTTCCTTACCCAGTTATTCTTTTAATTAATTAATGATGTTTGTGTAAATTTTTCCGACCTGACAATTTCATCGAATTGCTTCCTCTTTATATTGTGAAGTTCCATCTGGCAATCAGATGTTGGAGTTGGGTTGGGTCACTTGGGTGGTCATTTGTTGACCATATAGTTGATTTAGAACTGAAAAGTGTACAAATGTTCGCCACCATATAGATTTGTATGATTGTTTTTTCAACCTAGAGCAAGTTTTACCACAGATTGGGTCCGCAATCATAATTTGCCCATTTAATCAGCGACCTACATTCAAAATATCACAGTCATAGAAAATTTACTGGCAATTTTTTTCTTAATCGTGGGTTTAATGAAACGGTTATACCATTTGCTTAATTAATATGCAATGATTTCCTGAGGAATGGAAGATTAGTGTTGAACTTGCAGAGCATCTGTACATGTATTCGCACAGCATGCAATCTGTGTGATTTAAGGTCATATTGAGCGAGGTCATAGCTTCCGTAAGAACATCAGTACTTTGCGTGGTGTTGTTCCATATCTGGATGAGAGCCAAGGCTGCTGTTGCTGTACAAAAATATATAGAATTAGCCGCCTATGTGGTCTGGAGCCGACGAACAATCCTGATTAAAGACATCGGCGCTCCCTTTGAAGTAAATATGACACCACCTGATTCATACTAATTATTTTAAACAAAGAAGCAGATATGTGTTATCAATTTGAACTAGATAAGGGTAAACAGAATTTCATATAGACAAAACACGCGCACAGAATGTGTGTGTGTGTGTGTGTGTGCTAATTTGCAAACAATCACATGTATTTGCATAAAATTGGTGTATTCTTCAATTTCAAACTTGAAGTTATTCATAATTCATTTTAGAAATGTAATGACTCCTTTAAAATGGAATTATAGAAAAGCCACTTATTAGAAAGAGATAAATCAAATTATAATCACTGTGACAAATTTAAGAATTAAGAATATTTTGTTCTTAGATTATGAATTGGAATGATACATTATGAAAATTAAAATACATTTGATATAATTAATATCTATGAGTCTACGGCTTGACGGGTATTTTTATGTTAGTGTTATATTGTTAATTAACATGATGGTTATATGTATTTGCACGTATTTGAAAGATGAAAACACACAGACAGACACACACACACACACACACACACACACACACACACACACACACACACACGACACACGACACACACACACATACACAGACAGACAGACACACACACACACACACACACACACACACACACACACACACACACACACACACACACACACACACATTCTGTGCCTGTTTTGTCTATATGAAACTTCTGTTTACCCTTAATCTAGTTCAAATTGATAACACATATCTCTTCTTTGTTTAAAAATAATTAGATGAAATCAGGTGGTGTCATATTTACTCAAGGGAGGCCGATGTCTTTAATCAGGATGTTGTCGGCTCAGACCCACAAGGGCGCTAATTCTATATATTTTGTACAGCAACAGAGCCCTTTTGGCTCTCATCCAGATATGGACAACCACCAGCAAATACTGATGTTCTAGGAAGCTATGACCTCGCTCAATATGACCTAAATCACACAGATTGCATGCTGTGGAATACATGTACAGATGTCTGCAGTTCAACACTAATCTCCATTCCTCAGAAATCATGCATATTAATAACAAATGGTAATACCTTCATTAAACCCACGATTACAGAAAAAAATTGTCCCAGTAACTTTTCTATGACTGTGATATTTTGAATGTAGGTCCTGAATTAAATGGCAAATTATGAGTTGGACCCAATCTGGGTAAAACTTGCTCTGGTGAAAAACAATCATACAATCTATATGGTGGGAACATTTGTACACTTTTTCAGTTCTAAATCAACATATGGTCAACAAATGACCACCCAAGTGACCCAACCCAACCTACCAACATCTGATGCCAGATGAACTTCACAATATAAAGAGGAAGCAATTCATGAAATTGTCAGGTGTGGGAAAAATTTACACAAACATCATTAATTAATTAAAAGTAATAACTGGGTAAGGAAATAGTACATCTGGTGATCAGACCCACTCGTATTAAGATCATCAATACCTTCAAGCTGATTTTAAAGGCAGCATAGTTTTGGCAAATGTAGTCTCGATTCCAGACCCTGTGACTTTTTCTCCCTCCGAGTAGCAGTGCGGGTGTGAAGCATCCACTCCGACGGCATCTACCTCAGAAAACTAGTCTTAGTTCAAGACAGTTAACTGATAATAGTAGGCCTAATTTCTCTACGAAAAAGGATAAGTTCTTGTGTCTGGAAGCCAGACTATGGCAAATGGTAACAACTGAAATTTTCTCTGTTTTTTGAACAGATCTATATCGTGTATCAGCATCATGAAAATCTACCTTAGATGTGAATAAAGTATTTATCGACCTACCTTTATCACTGTATGGAATAATAAGTATGACAACAGATTCAACACTGGCAAACAATCAGGAAAGGGGTTGGGGGGTATATAAGGCTTAACCTGCAAGCCTTGTGAACTATTTTGTCTACAAAAATGCACATGTAAAATCATTTAGGATGTGAAACTGCGGACACAGTAGCATGACCGTTCGACCTAGAATCTGGTGTGGAATTAAACTCATCCTATGTTGGCATTTTGTCAAAAATCATACCAAAGGGGTTATTTGCACCATTTATCAGAGTGAGGTATATAGCCATAGAATACAGTGCAATTTCCATACCATCAGCACTTTCCACTGAGTGGCGTAATGGTTGTATTGATAAATCCTTGTACATCTTAATTTGTGATGAAAAATTCAATTTTTCTGTAATTTTGTCATCGGGAAGCCACATTTTCCCCTGTTCAGATCTCAGCTTTCAACTATTGCAAGTTAACACAAAGGATAACCCCTACCAGAAACAGTATTAACCCATTGGGGATGACTTGATTTCACTATATAACAATTAACATGAATATTCCATAGACCCCTGCCCCAGCCTGAGGTATCTCATTATTTTTTTTTATGTGCAAGGCTTATCAGGCCATTGATAATATGAACCCTTGCCAGCACCAATGCAGAAACTCTAACTCTTCCACTTTGAGGCAAGCTTTCCAAAAATCTCCTGCTCTCCCGCTCGAGTTTGATTTTCTCCCGCCCAAGCTGTATCATGGTTGAACATGCATTTTAACTTGCTTTGTAATAAATTTGTTTGATGAAATGCTCCCAAAATGAGACTTAAATCGCACCAGAGAGGATCTAGAATCCCATAGGAATTACCCCAGGGCTGCCACCTCTCACGCATTGAGCGTGAGACTCACGCCTTTTGGCCCTTTCTCACGCCAAAATTTAGTTTGGTTTTTCATACATTTCAATTGATCTCACGCATTTGGACCTCTCACTATTGGCCTATGGGAGTCTCACGCCAGCGGATTCACTGACATTGGCAACTCTGCTACCTGCAACTCGGCCACAAGGGACATTGGGCTTTGCGCTCGTTATGTGCAATTTGTGCACAATCTCGCGCCTTTTGGCCCTTTCTCATGCCAAAATTTAGTCTGGTTTTTCATACATTTCAATTGATTTCACGCATTTGGACCTCTCACTATTTATTGGCCTATGGGAGTCTCACGCCAGCGGATTCACTGACATTGGCAACACTGCTACCTGCAACTCGGCCACAAGGGACTTCGGGCTTTGCGCTCGTTATGTGCAATTTGTGCACACTTTCAAGTAGGAAAATCGTATATGTTTGAAAGGTTTTAAATTTCTAAATAAATCACACATATCAGACACGAAACTCGCCTCTACAGGGCAAGGGTCTAAAATTAGGCCAAGTCTCTAGTTTGGAATGGGGTCCAGGTGGAAGAATGTTCAATTTAGGAGACACTAAGGGTTGTACATGTACATGTAGTCTCTGCCAATGGTGAAACAATACTTACGTATTTCCAGCCCAGGGTGGTTTTGCAGCATTCGCAGTAGATGTCGGAGACGGCATGGAGCCCCGTGAGTAGTACCCGTTCCTCGGCTGGTCCACAACCGACGTTGACCCTGCACGGGAAAATTGAGGGTAAAACGAGAGTGCATCACAGGTCATTGCAATGTGCAGGATGTGATGGCAGGTTAATATAACTTTATAGGTGCCAGTATATCCCTTAGCAAGCTCATTAGAGATTTTTCAATAATGTGGCCATTGACCATCCACATGTACATTAAAGAGAGACTGGAGTACTGGTTGATAATGGAAAATCTTTCATCACTGTACCATCTGTTTGCCTGTGGAAGCATATTATATTTGCATTTTATGGAAAGGACTGGCAGTTTGAACACGTGAATTTTCCATAACTGTCCCTGGTGTTGCAATATTCACAATTAACATTGTCCCACATATAGATTTCTGTGTTAGTATTTTGGCAGCATGATGGTTGTGTATCAGTATGGGTTTGTTAAAAATGAAGTGTTTTGTTGTTTTTAACTTCTCTTTTCGGTACTAGAGAAACATTTTCAGAGTACCATTTGCATGGTCCGAACACAGTTGATATCAAAATTCTGTTGTTTTGCAAGAACTTAACCCGTTGGAGACGGTTTGATTTTGCTTTAACACGCATTTTCCATAGACCTCCTGACGAGATATCTCGTCACTCGTCGTCAACGGGTTAATATATCTTTGCTGCCGCCACCTTATGGCATGCTCAGAAAATTTTCAATACCACATCCACGTTGATCATCCACATGAATTTGTGATGTAATTTGACCAAGTGTGAGCTCAAAACAATTGAAAACAATTAGGCCTTTCAGTCAGTGAATTCATAATCTAACCTTTTTGGATGCACTGTGCTCACGTCATGTCACCTAACATGTCCACCGCCTGAGAAGGCAATGCTAAATTGCCCAAACTCATGTTGTTCTCACTAGCAGTCAACAACTGAGATGACGTAAAGAATGGGTAGAGCTTCCAAAAAGCTTTTATCATGAAATCGCTGTGTCACAGTTCGTATATCTGACGTTACGATGGAAAGATTTATCTTTTTAACCAAGTGATATGACAACACAAGTAAGTCACTAGGTGGACATATAGTACTGGTCAATGTGGACCACTGACGTCAACACAATCGACAACTCCTTATTACTAACCAATCTGTTAAATTCTTAGTTTACATTGTCATCCAATCAGCACTGGTTTCAAATGTTATTTGGATGGTGTTCTTCAACAAATAATATTGTTGGAACATCCAAGTAAATTAAATCTCCAATCATGAGTATTTATCAAGAGCCAGAAAAAAAAAAACATCAGCACTAATCATAAAGAAAAATACAGAAACAAACAACAATACTTGGCTATTCAAAGCTGGAAACATCTCATTGTCAACACAATGGTAAACTTCTTTCTATCTTAGAAGAAATTCCACCCAAATGACAAATTAATTTTGATCAATTTTTTGGTTAAGCTGAACAGAAAAGGGGTGGATTTTTCCTTTGCAGCTGTTGTACATGTAACCGTAGCTAAGTTGCTAACCGTACATGGTATGCATGGATCTGGTGTACACAGTCATAGTCTTGGCCAGGCACAGCACAGACTAGATGGTTGAAAGAATGGCTTGTAATCAGCCAATAATTAATGACAAAGCTAATCACTACACTCCGCTCCCCGACATAATACCTCACCATGACGATGTCAAGGGTAGCATATTAGCCAGGGCTCGCAGCCAACAGGCTGAATTGTATCATTGCACTAGCCAGCTTTTTATTATTTGGCAGGGCAGTGTGCTTTTATAACAGGAGACTACCCTGGGTAAAATTCATTCGTTGTTTAGAACGTGAACGGTATTATAGGCTTCCAATCTGTTTCATTGCAATGCATGATTATTTTAGTCAGGGGAGGAAAGTACATGTACTCAACCAATGGGTCTGTTATTATGATAAACATGTACATGTAAATCAGTGGTACATGTACTACATAGTAATAGATTATCAAAGATTGACGTCACTCTGGTTCAGAAATGGCGGAATCAGGTGCAGCGTGTCACAGTTGCACTTTTTGCTTTTGACAACACATTTTTCCAAACAAGTTTGATGTCATTACTCCTGTCTCTATAATACACTTGTAGTAGTAGTAGTAGTAGTAGTAGTAGTAGTAGCAACAGTAGTAGTAGTAGTAGTTACTGTATAGCAGCAGTAGATGTAGAAGTAGTAGCAGTGGTACTACAGTAGAAGTAGTGGTACCTTTGCTAGCAATAGTAGCATTATTGTAGAAGTAAGAGTAGTAGTAGTTAGTAGTAGTAGTAGTAGCTAGTAGTAGTAGTAGGGCAATTCCATAAAATATGTACGTCCGACCCCCTATATGTGGGACCTTCCGGAAATGATTTCTTTGATTTCTTGTTCTTAAAGGGTTATAATGCTCTTAAATTATCATGGCTTGAGCAGTTTGTGGAAGTGAAGCATTAAAGATTGGAGAAAAATGGGGTGTCGGACGTACAAAAGTTGATTATTTTATGGAATTGCCCAGTAGTAGTTAGTACTTCTAGTAATAGAAATTAGTAGTAAAAGCACTGGCAGCAGTAGAAGTACATGTAAGTCCTAGTACTTAATAGTAGTCATAGAGATAAAAGAAAAAGAGGAGAAAATGCAGGATGTGATATGGGAATTCATTTTATTGTCTTACATTAGGCCTATGTAATGTCTGTTTGCAGGTTTGACTGATTGATTGTTCATTGTTCACTTGCAGCTAGCTCTGTTTATTCCAATGATGTAGATGTATTATTATGTATCTTTGCAACATTGAAATTATTTGCTTGTCCACATGACTCACTGACTGACCAACCACAAACACACCCACACACACACACACACACACACACACACACACACACACACACACACATACACAGACACACACACACACACACACACACACACACACACACACATACACACACAACAAGCACACACACACAGCCACACACACACACACACACGCAGACAGATACCGAGAGCTTAGAGCTCTGCAGATACACAGACAGACATACACGTACGCAGACACACACACACACACACACACATACACACATAATTGACAAACCAAAAACCAAAACAGGAAATCACTCGAAATTGACGACAACAGCAAACAAAGAATCCAACAGGTGATGATACATGATATGAAACAACTTGTGATGAATGGCCCAAACTAAAAGAATGAAATTCACAACTGAATTAGATTTTGGGAACACTATACAGTTTCCATATTCAGTTTCAATCATCATTTCCTCAAAGGGTCAATGAGAACAAAGAGGGAAAGAAAGAAAGAAGTGGTATTTCCTTAATAAGGCAAAAGAACAGTAAGATATTTTCAACAACTTCCTCCTCTAAGCTGTTGCTTCCTCATAACAAACCTAATCATATATATATTTTTCAATCTGCACTTCTATTGAAACTTACAATCCTCTTTATAAAGAAAATCAAAAATATAATAAAAATAGGGAGGACAAGACATAAATTTTAATAAACACCATACACCATGGATGAATTATCGTATTACAACCGTGCAATAAAAAGAAATGCATGCATTGATCCATGAACTCTGAAAAAAATCCAGTTCATATCATACAAGCTTTTAATATTCCGAGGACATTGTTGCTAGCACGGAAAGCCACACGCGGGATTAATTAATCAGTCTGCTACAGGGAGTAATTGTTGCAATGTGTTGTTAACCCATTGAAGATCAGAAGATGATTTCTGTCTGCTATAATACATGTTTCCCATACACCTCAACATGAATATGTTCGTGGCCAGCACTGAATGGGTTACATTATGTATGTCCTCTTACAACAACACAGTTGGTGATATTGAGAAAACGTAATATGGAGATAAACGGCATGATGGATTTGCATTTAAATGAAGCTTTGCTTATTACATGCTTTTTAATGTCTTTTTCTGTCCTAAGTGTCACGTCCTGTGAGACTCTGCATGTCTATGAATGTGTATGTTATATGTGTGTTTGTGTGTGATGTGTGTGTGATGGTGTATGCATGTTTCTGAATAATTGTGTGTTTGTGTTTGATTTGTTTGTGTGTGGATGTGTGTGTGTAACTGTGTGCTGTGTGTGTGTGTGTGTGTGTGTGTGTGTGTGTGTGTTGTGTGTGTGTGTGTGTGTGTGTGTGTGTGTGTGTGTGTGTGTGTGTGTGTGTGTGTGTGTGTGTGTGTGTGTGTGTGTGTGTGTGTGTGTGTGTGTGTGTGTGTGTGTGTGTGTGTGTGTGTGTGTGTGTGTGTGTGTGTGTGTATGTGTATGTGTGTGTGTGTATAATGTGTATGTGTGTGTGTATAACATATGTGTGTATATACATTGTCATTCTATGTGTACATTTCCTGGTACCATACTGTACATAAAAAACTACATTTGAACATTACACATTTTGACCAGAGACACTTGCTACATATTGTACGTCAAATGAATGACTATCTTTATCATCAAACAAGTCAAGATATACATAAATTCATATGAATCCTATGTGTGACACCTTTTGATGTGTCTTTCACACGCGTTAGTCTGTGTGTGTGTGTGTGTGTGTGTAGATGTGTACATGTACATGAGTATGTGTGTATGTGTCTTTCTTCTACCTCCATGCCTGAAGTATGTACATGTATGAGTGTAATTCTGTGTGCACATTTCCTGGTATAGCAGAAACTAAATAAACGCTGCACATTCATATTTTGTCTGAGGACACCTGTTACACTCGAATGGATGGCTACCTTCATCGACACAAGGACTGCCATTATATGAGCGAGTACAATGCAAAAACACTTTATGTGCTCTAATTGAAACATTCATTCAGACGTCATTGGGGGAATTAAGGACGTTATTGAAATAGCACGTCCTCCTCGTCGAAGACCTCATTACTTTTTATCATCAATAGGATATGCACAAGCAAACGAGCATTATAACAACAGTCCTTGATTCACTTTGAAGTATGATCGGGCATGGATGTGACCACAGCAGATTATGTCTGCACTCAAAACCAAAATGTGAATTATAATATGCGACCTTTCTCATTTGCATGTTTAAGGGCAAAGTTTAGTTTTGGGGATTTTTTTTTTTATTTGAAAGCTTTATGCCCAAAGGTCATATCACACCAATAACAGATTCTGAATATCTTTCATTTTTTAATTAATTAATGAAAAATCTCGGGGGGGGGGGGGACCCCGACATTACGGGATAATTATACCTCATCAGAAAGATCAGACTCTGCTCTTTCTGCTGAGGTATAACTTGGATAACCTTAACACCCTATTAACCCTTTGGATGCTATAATGTAAAATATAGTCGAAAATCTCGGGGGTACCCTGTAATCTTGGGGGTCCCCCACCCCCAAGATTTTTCATTTAAGTGATAGGCTAACATTGTGAAGCTTCAATCTAAAAAAATTGTCAAAGTTTGCTATCTGAGCTACAAAGTAGTGTTGGAATGGACAAATAAACACCCTAGAATACAAAAGTTTGGAAATTTATGCTGCCACTGGCAAGATATGAATGAATAAAACAAAATCTACTCAGGCCGAGTACAAAATAGCCTAGATCTACACACAGTAAGTCTATGGGAGGAAATGGGCAAGTGAATCTGGTCAACTAACAATTTTCACTTTTTTAAAGCACTAAATAATCATTTTGTAGTACAATTTTTTCAGGGCTTCATTTTTAGACCTTATCAAAGACACTGGTAGCATGGGGAATCATGTAGCTCAGATTTTTTTAATTGGAAACAATAAATAAAATGCCTTTAAAGCATGAACAGGCTTGTATGTGACCATAGCAGATTATGTATGTGCTCAAAACGTGAATTACAATATGCGACCTTTCTCATTACAATGAATAGGATGGTGTTTAAGAAGATTTAGGAATGTTCAATGTCTGCAAGGAAGGTTGTGCAAAGTTATAGGGCAATTCCGGCCGACATTTTCTATCTCTGGCCCATGTTAAGTCATTGCTAAAACATCTGTTTCAAGTTGCACATTTAACCTACCATATTGAAAACGAGAGACAAGATTATAAAACTTGTCATGAAGTGTTTGGGAAATGCATGCTAAAGCAAAATCAAACCACCTGCAATGGGTTACTTGGTTTCTCGATGTTTATATGAGTTTCAGGTAAACATACTCAGTAACAGGCTGATGACATCACACAAGATAAATGCCATAATGAGGTCATGAACATTACCATAACAAAAGCACACACTATAAAGTCTACAGAGTAATCAGGAATCAGTATCCATTAGCTCTATTCTTTGTCTAAAATCCACATTGATCGGGTACATGTAATGTTCGGGGTATATGTATGCAAGAAACTGTGAAAAAAAAAATCCATAAACTTTTGGAATCCTATTAAATGTGAAACTTGAGATAGTTACTGGGATAGCAATGACTTTACAAGGACAAAAAAAAGAACAAACAAAAAAAGAGAAAGAAAAGGGCTGGAATTACCCTTCAAGGTGATCTTCCCTATTCAGAATGCACAATATTGATATTTAAGAGGATTTAGGATTGCTTCGTGACGTCCTAACCATTGAAGGTTGTGAAAAGTTACGCTACAATACCCAGTGAGTACAATAGTAATAATCAATACAAGCTCTGGCTACATTGATTATCGACATACAGTTACACGTAATAAATAAAACCCCTTTTGTGGTGGTTCCCAAAAATTAGCCACTAGTCTTCTGCTCCATAGTCACATGTACATGTAGGTGATTAGCTCACTAGTACGGTAGGGTACTGTGGACATGCACTTACAGGCCAAAATGATTCTGAACATCTTGTATTTGAAGGGCTAACAGTCCATATCAACGATCAAAGACTACCCTTTTTATTTACGTCAATTCCCATCCCTTACCCCAATACCAATCCCTGAATCACTGCACAGTACTGTATACTGAAAGCAAAGTCATACTAGCGTAAGTGTCCTAGTCCTACACCCGAATTTTGCCTGAATTTCTGGACTGCTTCAAGAGTCGAGATGGGGAAAAAGGTTTGGAAAGTAGAAACAGCAAAGGAAATACACAGTGGCTGGGGCTGAGGGCGATTTAGCCCCCACAATGAACAAAATAAAGCCCTACAATTACAAAATAGCCCTCAATTATCCTCATAGGGTCCAATGTATAACATACTGGCATCACTAGATCTGATCTGAAAGTAGCCCCCCCCCCCCAACTAAAATTTTATTTCCTGCCCTGAGGGAAAGGTCTGGAAACTTAGACTACAAAGTTACATACTAGCCTACATACAAACACAAAATCTATTTTGACATTTTTTGACAAAATTATATCGTGACTTGAGGGAAGTCTAATTTGGTAATTTACAGCCGATATCAAGAGAAGCTATGACAAAGGGCCTACATGTAAATGGTAGTCCACGGCACATTAGCCTGGCTTCCAGATGTAAGAACTTACCCTATTAGACAGATTACTATCATCAAAAGACTAGTGTGGCCTGTGGCGAGGTCCATCGACTAGGCAGAGTGAAGGCGAAAAAGTCGGAGAAGGAGTGTACTAGTACTCTGGGAATGGAAAAAGCCACACAGTCTGGAACGGAGACTAACGGCACATGTTGTTTTGGGCACTACAGACCAACATAGTCTGGCTTCCAGATGCAAGAACTTATCCTATTTCCTACAGAAATTAGGCCTACTACAGTTAACTGCCTTGAACTAAGACTAGTTTTTTGAGGTAGATTTCTTACAAGGCACAGAGAAGGTAGAAAAAGTTGGAGAGGGAGAGTACTAGTACTTTGGGGATGGAAAAAGTTACATGGTCTGGAACCGAGATTAAAACCAACAAGAGTTTGCACCTGCAAACTACATCCCAAAAAATAATTCTAAAACTATTGCATGAAAGGTCTAGTGATTATCCCACAGGTGGGTGATGTGGTTCAGTTTTATGTGTGTGTTTGGGGGATAAAAAATACAAACAGTTACTTGCAAAACAAACATCTCACAACCATGAGTAGTGAGAATCAACTAGAACTGTAGACAGTTACCACCATAATCAAAAGCTTATCTCTAAGGGGGATGGGGGGGGGGGGGAGGGTGATAAAACTACAAACAACAACAATAGACCCTACCTTTTATCTCTTCTTTACATAGAGGTTATCCCCTGTTGTTATATAACCCCTCCTCAAGGCTGATGCATATTCATCAGGGCTTTCCTGACCACAACAACATCCCTCTTCAAAAGAGCTCACAATCAGTCAGAAGTAAACAAAGTACTTTGTTTTCATTGTATTTGACCTCAAGGAAATTAGATCGCTTGTATACCAGGAGATTTGCAAGTACATCCAAGTTCCGTTAGTTTACAGTTACAGAGTGGAAGGGATCTCTGACTGCCCACATTGGAGGGTAGATTGTACTTAAAAGAACACAAGGTCATTTTCTGTTTTTGCTTTCATGTTTTTCCTTCGTGGCAGTCTTTTTTTTTGGGGGGGGGGGAAGAATGACATCCAATATACCACATTTAAGGTCAGGATATCGGGTCAAGGAATAAATGGAAACAAATTTTGAGGATGTTTCATCACTATGCAAATTGTTATTCCTCTGAAATAGTGTGTGTATAGTGGGATCTGTACTCGGGGAGGGAGAAGAGGGCGTGGGGAAGGTGGGTGGGGTGGGGTGGGGGGGGGGGTAATAACACCATTTCCATCCAAGATTACATATCATCGCTCAGGGGATGTTAACCCATTGGGATGATTTGATTTACATTACATGTAAAATACCAGTTTCTTCAGACCACAGTCCAAGATATCTCTGTCTTCAATGGGCAGTGCAATGATTAGGAGAAAAAAAATGCCTTAAGAACCAAACTGGTTGAAAGATATAAGATACACCAGCTGGAGTGGATCTCCTGGCTGAAAGGATTTGTCCTGAGTTTGTTTACTCAACTGAATCAAGCGTGAACATACCAGCACTTTAATTTTCCTTAGGCCCAAGAGAATCAAATCCCATAGAAAGCTACACAACAGATTTGTCTGTCACAAGGCATACTGATGGAAGTTATTTTAAAATGAGTCAACTTTTGACTACAACATTTTCAAAGTATCATCCTGGCATAGTTTACTTGACTCTAGAATAGTTTAACTCGTAAGTTGAGGACCACCCCCAATCATGTCATTTACCTTTAACTGCATGTGCAGAACAGCCAAACAACATGGCCGCCAAAACACTGAACGAATGAAGTTGAGACTTTTATCTTTTAAGGTATCTGACATTTGGATTGAAGAAAATATGGCTTCCAAGTGTTTAAGATTACACTAAAACGTCATTTCCAACAAAAACTGAAACACAAAGTTTCATCACCTCACCAAAATATACAGGAAAGGAATATGCTTGATATCGTGATACAACCATTAAAAATAATGAACACATTGAAAATGTATCCTTCGATTGGTACTGTAAGAGTTGGCTTCAGAGAATGACGTGGAAATGGTAAAATATACGGCTTCTACGCTGATCGAGATTTGAGATGGCTGTCGACTGATTCAAAATGCATTTGACTAATCAGCTAATGCACTCATAACGGCACCAGTAAATGAGCAAAGTGTCGAGCTGAGGGATAAAATATATCAGCGGATATGATCGGCTAAGATCCATGACATTTACACTGACATACGCCATGGAGGTCTCTTCTACCTCCATACATAAGCCCAGTTGCCATACAGTGCATGGTGTATCCAACAGTTACACTGCACGCATTGCGCATTGCTCAGTGATTTCTGTAGCCTTTGATCAAGGCCTCGGGGCTAATGATTTCCCCCGTCAGCGCAATACCCCACTAGCGCCTGGAACGAGACTAACCGCGCTAACCCCAGTGACAAAGCAGGCGAGAGGCGAAGCCTCTCGGCCTTTGCTATCCTGCATCGAATTTCTTATTTTAACCTTTGTTTCGCAGCCAAAATTTGCCACCAAATGGTGGCCGCCAATCAGCTTTCACGATTCAGAGAATGTGTATTAATAGTACACAAGTAGAGATATCTCCGCACTGCACGCTTTATGCGCTATGCACTGGACGCGTGTGATGGATGCGTTCATGTTTACAGTAGGTGAATAGATTTCTGAAACTGTGTTATCAACGTTGACTATCTATTTTCCGACTTTAGATTCGTTCCATTATGCAATTACGAGGTACTCTGCAATGACTAAAATAGCTAGTTTAGTCAAATTCCTTCTAGTGTTACGGGAAATAGCTTGCTTTTCAAACAGTAGGCCCCTATGGTATATTCACGTACTGTACGATTTGAAACCGGTCCGTAACGTGGATTGGGCAACAAACCGATTATGAAATGAATATTCATGATCGGTCCATATGAGACTCCAAGATCTGTCCCGCATATATAATTAGTTTGGTCCGGTCAGTGCAAGATGAAAAGGCGTTGTGGGTGAACAGCCAATCTTTCGGTGCGCCAGGAGTGTAGGCATTATAATTAGTGTCTTTTTAGGCGCACGGGATACAAATACTGCTCAGAGGCTTAATGGCGTGAGGGACAACCCACACCCACAATGCCTTGTCAAAAGGCTATGATTTCTGTGACTGTGGAACCTTATTACTCGGAAGTTCTTTTGTAACTATTGCCCATATTAAGGGGGAATTCCATACCATTTCTTTCTGTTGTCAATGAATTGTCATTCCTATGACATGTAGGCCCTACATTGTTGAAAATTGCACACGTTATTCCCTTTTGTATACCTCTTTTGGCTCAAATGATAACAATATTTCCAACAATGTATTGCCAACAGCTTCCTCGCCTAAAACAATACATCATCTATTTTTAATCTTTCAGTATTCATACCATGGCACTGCAAACAACATGTGAATATGTGAATGTATTTTGACAATTAATCATTACCCCTTTTCTGGCTGAACTTGACATTGGGCCTTTAAGGCTGAGGACATATTTTGTCTAAATATAGCCCATCAGTATGCAAAACATGCACCAAACATATTGCAGCTTTCAGCATATTTGGTTTGTCCTTTGTCTGGTTGAACTTGAAATTGGGCCTTTAAAGCCGAGGACATTTTGTGCTTAACAGGGTATAAAAAAACATGTACCAAATATGTTGCAGTTTTAGCATATATTTGGTTACCCTTACTATGGTTGAACTTAAAATTGAGCCTATAAAGCCGAGGATATATATTTTGCCTAACTGAAATATAGCCTATCAAGGTATGCGAAACATGCACCAAACATATTGCAGTTTTAGCATATTTGGTTACCCTTACTATGGTTGAACTTAAAATTGGGCCTCTGCAGCTGAGGACTTATTATGCCTAACAATAACCAGACAAGGTGAAACATGTACCAAAATATTGCAGTTTAACCATATTTGGCTTATCCTTTGTCTGGATGAACCTGAAATTGGGCCTTTAAAGCTGAGGAATTTTGTGCCTAACAGGGTATGAGAAATGGGCACCAAACATATTGCAGTTTTAGCATTTTAGCGTATTTGGTTACCCTTTCTCTGGCTGAACTTCGTATCTGGCCTTTAAAGATGAGGACTTATTATGCCTAACTACAGCCTAACAAGGTATGCGAAACATGCATCAGACATATTGCAGTTTAAGTATAGTCGGTTACCTTTTCTCTGGTTGAACTTGAAATTGGGCCCTTTCAGGCTGAGGACTTATTATGCCTAACACTATGAGAAATATGCACCAAACATATTGCAGCTTTTAGCATATTTGGTTACCCTTTCTCTGGCTGAACTTCAAATCTGGCCTTTAGAGCTGAGGACTTATCATGCACAACTAAAGCCTTATAAGGTAGGCCTATATGAAACATGCACCAAACATATTGCAGTTTTAACATAATTGGTTTATCCTTTGTATGGTTGAACTTGAAATGGGCCTTTAAAGCCGAGGACGTATTATGTGTAACTATAGCCTAACAAGGTATGCGAAACATGCATCAAGCATACATGTATTGCAGTTTTAGCATATTTGGTTATCCTCTGTGTGGTTGAACTTGAAATTGGGCCTTTAAAGCTGAGGACTTTTTGTGCCTAACAGGGTATGAGAAACGGGCACCAAACATATTGCAGTTTTAGCATATTTGCTTAACCTTTCTCTGGCTGAACTTCAAAATCTGGCCTTTAAAGATGAGGACTTATTATGCCTAACTACAACCTAGCAAGGTATGTGAAACATACACCAAACATATTGTAGTTTTAGGATATTTGGTTTATCCTTTGTCTGAACTTGAAAATGGGCCTTCAAAACTCAGTCTTTTTGCGTATAATAACTATGAGAAATATACACCAAACATATTGCAGTTTATTGGTTTATGCTTTGTCTGGTTGAACTTGAAATTGGGCCTTTAAAACTGAGGACTTATTATGCGTACATATATCCTCACAAGTATGCGAAACATGCACCAAGCATATTGCAGTTTTAGTATATTTGGTTTCCCTTTGTCTGGTTGAACTTGAAATTACGTTTTAAAGCTGAGCACTTATTATGCCTCAGTATAGTCTAACAAGGTATGCGTAACATGCACCAAACATATTGCAGTTTTAGCATATTTGAAATTGTTGCTTCGTACAGCAGCACGCAAGTACACTTCACAACGTGCTTTGTCCCAAAATCGCGATGGATTATCAATTTGCTCATTATTATGCTCTGTGTGTATGATGATATGATGCACGCTAACCTATGAAATTTACCCGATAAGCAGCATATGACCAACCGAATTGATAACTGCAAATCTCTGGTGTGGCCTGGGTATTTACAATGTAATTCATCCTACAGGTCATGTTATCAAACGGTAACCTACACCCCATATATTATAAGTACCCGCCTGGCCTTTTATCTGAGTGCAGCCTTGTAAAGTACAAATTCCTGTGCTGTGCCTATAAAATGAACCCCAATTCATTTGAGCTTTGGGTTGCAATGCCATTAAATTTGTTTATTTGTTTTGCTTACTGGAGTGTGTAAATATCTCCATTATATTTCCAGTAGGCCTATATACATGTATTTGTGATGCAAACAATTTTTCATAGGTCTGGCTAGACAAGGAATGACAGTACTCAGCACAAATGTAAACAAACAATTGGAATACAAACTATGACCAGGCAACTTCCTTCACAGACCTGCTATTTTGTAAGCTCTGGGTTAAAAATAAACTGTTTTGGTATTACATCATTTCCTTCATGTTCAGCAGGAAGCTTCCATGACACAAACAAGACTAGACTGAATAAAACTGTTTTTTGTTCAAAACAAAACAAATTTTTTATACTTACACAGAATTAAATAGGTATGCCCGACCTTGGCTGCCTTGAAATGACTGCAGGGAAGAAAATATGGAAAGAATGAAAACAAAACTGATAATTTAGTAACATAATGTTTGGGCCTCGATTTTTCTTTTACTCTCATAACAAACACCACATAATGTAGGTTTCCTTGAAATTCTGAAGCTCTAGTTGAGCCTCTGAATACTGCCATATACATGTAGTCTTCATGCAAGACCTGTGTTCTATCTACAATGTTCTACCTGCAGATCAGCAGAAATATAGAGCTGCGATCAAGGGTTAAAATCTTTTTTTTTTTCTATTGAAGTGTAATATACATGTACTGTACTACATGTAAATATTATAATACATGTAATAATGATTATGATGATGATGAGACTAGTACATAATGTAATCATATCAATTCACGTAAATTAATGTATTAATTAATCAGGGCTCCACACTACATGTAACTTTTTTCAAACTTGCCCATTGGGCAAGTAAAATTAACACTTTCAGACTTTGACTTGCCCGAGTGAAGAATTTACTAGCCCGAAAATAAACAGTTTAAACAAACACATTAAAAATGATTTCCTCACTAATTTTAACCAATGAGGCCTTTTCATAGCATTGTACGTTTGTTAGTTTAAAGGGAAATGACATGATTGGGGGTAGTCCTCAACTTGGGCTGAAACTACTCTAGAATCAAGTAAACTATGCAAGGATTCTCCTGTGAAAATCTTGTATTCAAACGTTGACTCATTCTAAAATAAACAATGTCTATAGCACTCGTAGCACGGAAACCTGCTGTGTGGCTCTCTATGGAGGCTTATTTTTATCGTCCCCGTAAAAATAAGATACTCCTATGTTTATGCTTGATTCTCCTTAAGTAAACAACATTACAGACAAACCAGGTGGGAGATCCACTCCTACTAGTGTATAGTTGGTATATATTTCAACTCATTTGGTTCTTGGGACGTTTTCAAGTTTTCCCAATCATGTCACTAACCTTTAATTATGGAGGTTGTAAAAGGTGTGATTTATGAATTTAAAGACTCTTAAAATTGAGTATAATGAACAAAATAATGATGAAATTTAGTATCGTAAGTTAACTAAACACAACATTTTAGACATATTTTGTTTTTGGTAAGATTCTTATGTTTTGGTCATTTCATAATCATAATTTTACTTGCCCAATCCGGCACGTAAATTTTAACATTTTGAGGTTTTACGTGCCCAACATGAAATTCTTCTTGCCCCGGTCAAGCGGGCAAGTGCTAGTGTCGAGCCCTGAATTAACGTAAATTTTGTTTTTTATCAGGATTAATTTATATTTCTGTAAACCACTGTGAAATATAGAGATTAATCTTCAAATATTTCCATATCACACAGTATCAATGTAATCTGAAAAATCAAGAAAATAGGGAACAGTATGATGGTAGTCTGGCTTCCAGACGCAAGAACTTATCCTATATCCTAGAGAAATTAGGCCTTGACTGCCTTGAGCTAAGACTAGTTTTCTGAGGTACATTTCATGCGAGCAGTCGCATATAGTGCGGGTGCTTCGCACCCGTACTGCTACTCGGAGGGAGAAAAAGTTGCATGGTCTGGAACCGAGACTACTATGATGGAAGATTTTCCACCCTCAATCAGTACTGTACTCAAGGTTACCTTTAATGATCAATTAACATAATAACAAGCAGACAGTGTACATGACTATCATCTAGCCTATGCAGGGTTTGTTCCGTTGGTACAGCTTTTCACATTTTGTGGCCAACATGCGGACACACAAACAGAGCACAAACCACAAAACCTGTTATGTAAACCAGATATTCACACTTTCTATATGAGATAAGATTTTTGAGGTTATGGATGTAAACTGTTAGCATAACACTTTGCACTTTCAAAATAGAGCCTACAAATTCAACAGATCATCCCGCCAAGCACAATTTTCCTTAACTAATTAATAAAGTGAGCCGTATCACAAACTCTTTAATCCACACATTTATAGCACATAAAATCTAATAGTTTTCATTTAATCCATACTGGATTAATCAAATTAGTATGAATTAACAAGCTCTCATGTTTGTGGTTTTCAAACAAGTTAATTGACTCAATGCAAATTGTAAAAGTTGTAACTTACATGTACATGCTGTACAATGCAAATGATTTGCAACAGTACACTTCCTGAAAACATTTGTACATACACTGTACATGTACATGTACACGTACAAACCGACACATTTATGTGTCACATTTTTTTGGATCGAATATTTTGGACAAAACTTACAGGGCCTACATATCCTGTGAACTTCAACACATGTCCGCAAATCTTTTGAAACAATGATTCAAGCTCATTTCTTGGGAGTGTTACGGAAGTAAACAGGTACATTACTTGTACTGTACTGTCCATACAATTTGAGTTCTAGATAGGCTCTTAGCGGTTTTATAGGGGTTCACCTAGCTTTACGTCTGTAAGACTGTTTTGTTTTCACACAGCACCCATAAGCATGATTGCAAACACGACTGCTTTTGGCCACAGAAAAGAAGTATGGAATTGCGTTCCAACTATTTGCGCAGTTAGCAACGACTAATTCTAAAACCTTTCATCATCCATGATCTGTTTATTCTCAAAGTTGAATGAATAAAAAAGTCTGTCTGCACTAATGACGGAGTTCCTTGAGGGGATCTTAATTAAATCTATAAATGTTATGACTATGGTGTATTCAAGACTAATTAAGCTTACGTCAACGAGGCAACAGATTCGTGGGACATCTGCTGCGCACAACCGCCAGCAATCAAGGTGTTGGATTTAATTCATTAAAATCAGCTTCTTGTGGCAAGGTTATCTTCTAAAAGGTCTATCATCTGCTTGCCGATCCCTTTAAAGAGGACTTCCATACCTTTTCTAGCTTTTGCACTGAGAAAAATCTTAATATGTAACTGTTACAAGTTGCTCAATTCCCCACCCATGTTTCTTTGTCTTGTATCCAAGACATAATATTCTGTGATGTCATCAGTCTGTTTTAAGCTTTGTTTACCTGAATAAAATATGGGGGAAAAAATGGAAGCTGATAAAATGTACAACTTGAGAAACATGTAGTGTAGTGACATGTTATGACAGTAGTCTAGCATTAATAGGATATTAGAGATACTGTATAAGATCCTTGAAGGATTAGCGAGGCTACATTATAATTTTCCTTGAAAAGGAGTGATCACTGTGTTAAACCATGGTCAGGTCCATTTTGGTTTTATAATCGACAACATACAGGAAGTGACCCTATTAGCAAACAGGCAGAGTTACGAAAATTAGGATAACTTTTTTTTGCCTTTCTAGACAGTTTTGTAACATTTCACCTTGTAGAAACATGTAGAAGCTAACCACTGCCAATCACAGTTGACATTTCACAGAATGTAAAATATTCTTTATAAATGTAAATGTGTGTGTGGTTAATTTCATTTGTTTTAAAGATTGTGCCAGGGATTTGCAAGACCATTACTTCCCTTCATTAAGTTCATTATCAATACCAAACGGTAGTTTAGTACTTACAAATGGTGTGTTGAAAGTTTGAGATCCATACGTCATGAATTTATTGTTTTAGAAAAACTACTAACGACAGTACGACATGTTAGAAGAATGTCGTTCTTTCTGTGAGTTTAAATTTTGCTCAAATTGCAAATCGCGGTTATTGTGTACCGTCGCAAGACCAGCGGAGCGCACTGATTGGTTAAACAGCTAACCTCCACGCGACCTTTGGCTAACGGTTGATCGGACAATTTTGGAACGGCACGTGCACGTTTGACGTCACAGATTTTTTGAAGAGGCTTCTGAGCCATTTGAAAAAGGATGAAGTTTAACCATCCAGATTTTCACCAAAGCTCAATGTTTTACCCCAAGTCTCTATGAGAGGTGTTTATTTATATCAATCTTCACATTGGATATAATTTCATTCATTTAGATGTTTTTTGACTTGCAAATTAATAACCCAATCTTTAAGGGGATTAAATAATCAGGGCAAGGAATTGAAACATGAATCCTGAATCCCAAATACCCTCTCCAACAAACCTATTTGTTTTCTTAATTAAATCAATTATTAATCAACTTACATTAGGCCTATGTAGACAGTCTTCATTCCTGATTCATACAGACATTGATAGAAATCCGCAAAATTGCCAAACTAATTTTCTACCCATGCACACTTCACTTTTCCTAATTTAAAATTGGTAGGCCTAATCATTACTTTCTAACTGATTGACAGTAAGGAATACCAAAAATGTGACAGACATCACAACAACAACAACAACAACAACAACAATCCAGATGCGTCAGTGTGATGCATCATGGGTAGGACAGGTGTATGAATCTGTCTGTCACTGGGACAGGGTGGGGGGGGGGGGGGGGTAGACATGAACAAGATTATTCACCCTAAATTGTTTGGAGTGCTATATAGAGAGGGAATTCCTACATGTATGAAGTGGATTACCTGCCCTCTAGCAGGTCAGGTCATTCCAAAATACTTGTTGTTTTCCCCTCTCTCCCATCGAGGGTCGTACCACATGAGTCACGAGCGAGTGTTGGGGGGGGGGGGAGGTGAGATACCCTGGCCACAAAATATTTTGCCGTCAGACAATATGTATGAAATAAAGCCACAAACATGATCACTGTCACATTTCTCCCACGAAAGCTCTGAACACGATCACGCTAACAGCTCCTGTCAAAATGACATCTCTGGGGGCGCCACGTCAGATTCAATTCTTGTTTTCGGCTATCCAGCAGGTCACAAAGAGGACAAGTGAATTATTTGTCAAATTCCTGTACTTATTGTTCAATGACACAACACTGAAGATTTAGTCTTTCTGAGATTTTGATATGAAGAGTTAACAGGACAGCATCACCAATGAACAGTTATTAGGTGGACTTTAAAGTTCCTGTGAGCTGGAGGTTGCAGTGCAATTAATTAATTGATTAATTAACGTTTTCAATGTGGATTGTGGATATTGAATATTTTGCAAAAGCTGTAGCCTACATTGTATTATAACAATTAAATACTAGTAGATCTAATTCATCTGTGAAATGAACTAGGTGATCTATTCTAAAATAGAATGCCAGCGCAGCACAGACATTCGTAACATGACCATGCATTCATAAAGTTGCTATTAAAAAAAAATATGTAAACTCAACCTGCTATGATTATCATTGGCAGGTTCATAATTTTTTCCTTTTAAGATGTGAACTCTGACCCTAATCTAAATTATTCACAGCTTTTAGTAGCCAATCATTCCTAATTGATTTCTAGATTTGAAGGCATTTGATGTGGTTGAGGGAATTACACACGAAAGGGGAACGTGTGCAATTTTGTACACCCTGGCCCCCCTCTCATATTGTGAGCAAGGCTACAAAAATACTGGAAAATAATGTGGATCCTGAACATGTTTAAAGTACAGAGACCCGCCCCTTTTATGCTGTCACAGCTCTGCAAACCAAATCACTTGGCCTATCAAGCTGGTCAAGAATCAATGACATGTACAAATAACGTTTATTTACCAAAATGAACAGCTGACTATTGTAAATTTGCATTCAACTTTGAAAACCTCACAATTGAATTATTATCTATGCAGAAATATAAAATGGATTCTAGCAGCCTGCAGATGATCGGATTAACCCATTGAAGACTGGATATGAGATATCTTGTCTCGAGGTCTATGGGAAATGCATGTTAAAGCAAAATCAAAATACAGTCTCACGGGTTAATTAGTGAATCATGTTTTGTTTATTTTTGTGGTTGTTTGGCAGCATCAGTTCAATTTCAAGACAAAACACTGCACAGACCCATCAGCCTATCTTCAGACTTCCAAGTTTGTTGGTGTCAGAAGTTCAAAAATATTATGTTTTGGGTGAGGGAAGCACAACAATTATGATGGAAAGCCCAATGTGCCAAAACGGGGTGGGGCATGTTGTGCAGGTGGTACTGAACTTTAGACCATGTAGTGTACATGTACTTCCCCTGATTCAACCCAATGTGAGTAAAAGGTGAGATCGCTGAGATGAGATTGTTTTATTGTACCTGATAACATTTTGACAATGTAGGCGCAGCATGTCGTCATATCATTCGATCAAGGGTTGTTAGAGTTTACAGTGTATAGCCCCTAGAATTTGGGCTCATGCTTGAACTGTTTTACCAACAGCAATGAAACTGCAAATCATTTCGCATAGTCAGCAAAGAATGAGGTACATGTAGGTACCCAATAATTTATTTTTAATCAAAACATATGCTCCACTTATTCTATACAAGTATCAGTATTCGTGACATTGTACGCAATTGTAAAAGCACTCGTCTCAGAAATGTCAAATTTGACAGATATGTATGCAAAATCATAACTATTTCATTTTGACAGGATTCGTGCGGTATGAAATTATGCATGCCGATATTCTACTTCTAAATGTCACCGTGTTTTGACTTTTTAGCTGCCAGACATAATTTGGGTAATATTAATATGCAGCAAATTTATAAGCGACCTTGGAATATTTGGTCGGCACAGACTCACATGTCACGGCACGAGATGCCAGCTATTAACTGAAGCTACACATACATGTATGTTTACCTAAATAATAAATTCCCAAACAGTGCAACGAGAAGTGTGTACAGCCACGCGCTGCATGCAAAACAAACAAAAATTTGCATCAGAGTACACATCAACAACTGATTACAATTAACAATTTTTCACTTTTTCTTTTGAATTTTGAAAATAAAGTGTGCGAGCATAATATGTCAAACAACATGCATTATCAAATGCACTGGTTTAATATTCTGATTGTGATTAGTTGTTATTTTGGAAATATAAACTGCATAACAAGAATCAAGCATGCATTATCATTATCCAGTTCCATGTTCCCACACTAACTTTTTTTGGCTGGTTGCCCACTCGAGCAAGCAAACTTTTTGTTTTGATTTCGTTTAGTTGCCTGAACAAAATTTTACTTGCCCACGTGAACAAAATGCTTATTGTGTTTCTTTTGAGAGAGTAATGTTAGGCCTACCTTGTTAAAATGTTTTTACAGATTCTAATCAAGTTGAAACACAAAATTCAAATTGAATTGAAAAATAGAAGTCTTTATACTGTCTTGATTTTAGAGTTACAAATTTTCACTTGCCCATTTGGACAAGTGAAATTGATTTTCATAAAATTTTACTTGCCCAGAAGGAAAATTTACTTGCCCCAGGCAAGCGGGCAAGTGCTAGTGTCGAGCCCCTGCATTATCATATGCACGGGTTTGATATCCTGATCTAACAATGTTATGTAGGCCTACACGTTTGTATTGCCTTGAAAACTAACCACCAAGGAATTGTAAGCAATTGGCCAGTGCGACGTAAGGACCAAGTACCGATTAACCCAAGTCCTTGGTCACAGATGACCAGGAAGAGTTAGAAATCCTGGTAACCTGTCATATATCACTATCAGGGTGGGTCACGACTATTTTTGGTAGTGCTCAGGGCAGGAAATGATATTTCATTTTGGGGGGATAGGCCTACTTTCAACCTTTTATTTAGTGATGCCAGTATATTATACAATGTACATTGAACCCTATGTGGATAAATGAGGGCTATTTTGTGATTTTAGAGGGCTTCTGGGGGCTAAATTGCCTTCAGCCCCTGTGCATTTCCTATGCTGTTTAGTAGGTCTACTCTTACATGAGGACATGGTGCATTTCTGAATGGAAAGCAAGACCCCAATTCCATAAAATTTCTTCTTTCATCTGGGCAAATTCAGTGACTTTGTGTACAATAGATATGCTCAAATACATACATGTACACAATCTTTGCGTCACTGTGTCCTAAATTGAGGACTACTGCCAATCTTGCAATTTCCCTTTAATCTGAGGTTGTGTGTCATGTCCTCATCTGTCTATGCATGCATAACGTGAATGTTTGTGTTATGTCACAATATTATTCACCAATTTGGGGGCTGTGCTTAATGTAATTTAGATGTTTTGAACAACAAATCACATGGATAAATTTGAGAACTTCCTTATTTTGTTGTGCACAGCGTTCATCGGATGGGAAGTCTTATAATTAACGCAAACATGTGCTGGACAAGTTTAAAGCGCGGAAATGTACATCATACATGTAGAGGGACTCCAGTATTTAGAGAGTGTGTTGTTGATTTGCACACCATAGTAATTTTGTTCAGACTCGATGCAGCAAAAGAAGGATCAAGATACAAAACAGAAATTCAAGTGCCTTGCAGTTGATGGGCTAGCCTAGGCCTTCACCAACCCTTGTGACTTCGGACCCCAGAAAAACATAAAAAGTATTCATTTTTCTTTGTTACCTACAGTCCAGCCTCATATTAGCCAGAAACAACCCATGATTTTGGACCCTTTTTACCTCAATGTGACCTCTGACATTTGAACAATTTGACCCCAAGTCAAGTCCATTTGTAGTAAGATAATTTGCTAATTTTCATAAAAATTCATCTTTCTTTTCTTATGAAATAGCGGTAAACAAGTCACACACGGTATTATCCTTTAGTGATCGTGAATTCTGTAATCTCATTGTAATCATACACTGAATTTTTCCTATTCGTGGATGAGATAATATTGTGCGCATAAGCGCTAATCACCTGAATATTTCCTGTATTCCGTGATGATGACGTCGTTATGCTGCGCGCTTGCACGTATTTCAATGCGGCGCGTGTGCTTGATCTCGTTGTGCGCAGACAACATGCAATGAATTGGTCCCTGAATATTTCCGTCGCCGTATTCCGTGATGACGTAGGCCCCCCTACGTTATCACAGTTAGCGCTAGCTAGCTACGCGTAGTTGACCATATGCAGACAACAAACTTTATCGACGGCCGCCGATTTCAACTTTACTCACGGCATAGCACGAGAAGAAATAAACACGGAAAAGGTGAAATCCCTTTACCAATAAGTTATACAGAATTCATGCAGATACACTTAAAAAGATAAAATCGTTACCCCCTGCTTGTTCTCACGAAATACAGGAAATATCTGCAGTCTGGTGCCATATTCCATTCGGCCTCCGGCCTCATGGAATATGGCATCAGACCATAGATATTTGCCCGTATTTCGTGAACAAGCAGGGGGTAACTAATATTGCCTACATGCATGCTAATAATCCATTGAAAATGGATGCTAATAATCCATCTGTTGAAATCTGCAAGGTCGTTAAAATTAGCCAAAACTTCTAATACTGCATACATACTACATCTATGCTGAAACGTTTGGTGAAGTGCTAGTACTGTATGACAATTTTAACCCCTCTTCATTACTCTTCTCTCCTATGGCACTACCAACAACACTGCAACAATCATGCACAAGCCCTGCCATCCTGCATATTGGTCTAACAGACCACGTTAATTGTTTTTCGTTGGTGAGCCATGCTGATGTCTCTATTGTTATGCAGCCCACCACTCCTACTACCCTCCATGCGTGACGTGGTAAATTGCCAATTAATGAGTGTGACTCTCGGCATACGAGCGGGCTCTTGTCCCTGAAGACCCTCTCCGATGATAGAATCACAAAATAAATGACCATCTTGGAGAGAGAAGAGATGTTAGTCCCGCAAAATAATAATGACCATTCAATTGCTGGAAAAGTGGATGTTGCAGTCACACTCCAGCAGTCAGCGGGTTAGGATATGGAAGCCTACAATAAGGCATGCGTGACATCTTTTTCTAGTCTACAGAGCTTGAGTGCTGGTCAATGATAGAAAATCCTCCATCAGATTTTTCAATTTTCTTGGTTTCCAAGGGAAAGCTTGTGTTTATTTGTATAATGTGATATGGAAACAGCTCACATAGAATGTATGAAATGTTTGTACTTGTAATTAAAAATATGACACACTTTTTGATGTTGGCCCTGGTGTCAGAGCTAGCATTGTCCCATATATGCCTTTCTGTGTTAGTACTTTACAACCAAAACTTGTGTCTAGAGATTTTTTTACAAAAGAATGCTCTATTTTCAACCACTCTATTCTATTCCAGATTTTATTTTCAGAAATGCTAACAATTGCAAGCGCTTTGAGTTAAAATTATGTTACAAATCTTCCATAATGAAGTATTATCTTGTTTTGTAGTGACTGTCAAATCACTGCTAAAGTACATAAAATCTGAAACACCTCTCAGTTGCTCTATTAATCACATCTTGGACGACAGACTCCATAAGGTTAGGGTTGCCATTGGGTTGATTCAGAAAAGAGAACCTTGGGGTAAGGGGTTGGATTAGGATTGGGGGTTAGGGTTTGGGGTTGGGCTCAGTGTATGAAATAATTGTCTTAGCAATTATCGCTGGAGCAAATGTAGAGGTACTATGCATGACAATTACCTTTGATATTAGATCGTCATGATTCGCTAGGTGGGCCCTGCAGTGTATGCAGCTGTATCTGCGATGGCAGTTGGGCAGGTAAGCTTGGAATGTCTTGACCATCTTGCCGGACGTGGCACGAGTTGTTCTCTGACTCAGAAACTTGGAGCAGGCCAGCGTTGCTACGGAGCCGCACATGCACACCCCGGTTTCGATCACGCTCCACGCGGAAGAGAGAGTCGTGGTGAACGAGGGACCAGGGATCGGTTTCGACGCAGAAAGGGGTACCGGATTCTGGTTGGCGATTCGCGCGAGGGCTGTAGCTACTACTACAGCATATAAGACCAATTGAGTTCATGAAATTGACCAGCAACAATGACCGTTTGTGTCAGTGATTGATGCCGAAGGGGGTTACCGCCAGAAAGCCGCATTGGACAATGGATAATGTGCGAATGACAAGTCTCATTTGGGATTTAGTGTCCACCTGTGGCCCGGTCGTCTTCTCTTGACTCCCCGGGCAGGGAAAGACTCCTCGCACAGTGACATGGGACGGGGAATTGCCTAGTGGTTGCGGAATCACGATCCAGGATACGCTCTTAGAAGGTGGTGGCGACGGGCGAGGAAATGCGGGCGCAGTCACAGGTGATGTGTCGGGGGAGAACAAATCGGAAGCGGTTTTGGTCCTAGCCAGTTAACTGGTGCCCTTTCTGTAAACAAGAAACAAAATGACAAAACAAAAAGAACATTTTAACATTGAAAGTAGTCCTCAATTTAGGACACACAGCACCACGAATCAAGTATAGGCCTACTGTTTAAAGTTTCTGCTGTGAAAATTTCAGACGCTTCCTCCTTGTTGTACAACTTTGTAGTGTAGCATTCTATGGGATCTATGTTGAACATTTTGGGGGGATTTGTTTCTAAAACACTGCCTTCTTTAACCAGTTTTGGGATTTAATGAGCACTTTGTGTGTATATTTTTGTTTATTTGTATTTTTGCTCTTCAAATTGTTTGCACCATAGACCAACCTAGTGACTCATTGACCTTGTTTTTGTTTTATTTGATTTATCAAATGGTTCCACACAACTAAACATATCCTGTAATAGCCTGGTGACATTTGGAATGTAATTTATTTTTTCTTTGGTTCATTATCTTTAGGTTTCATTTAATTTTGTATTTATTTATTTATTTGTTTACCTATTTTTATTTTGCTCTTAAAATTGCTTTTTGCCAAAATGAACTTGTTTATATTTGCTTTCAAACTTGTTCTATACCACAAAATGCACCCTGTACAGGCGTGGTGACTTTAGGATTATTTATTTTTTCTTCATACATGTAAATTTCCTTAACTTCAGTTCAGTTTTTATTTGTTTACTTTATTTATTCATAGTCTTATTTTGCTCGTCAAATTGATTTGCACCAGTAAGCCATATGACAACTTGACATCTCTGTGCAAAAAAAATTGTTTCCAGGGGCCTGAGAGGGGAGGGAGGGTGATTAAAGGGGAAGGAGGAACATTGGACAAGGCAAATTGTAGTCAAGGATTCATGAGTTTTCTCACTACACTACACGTATCATCACCGAGATGTCAGGGCTGCCAACCCTCTCACCATCCCACCAATCTCTTGCTGTAGATGGAAAACCTCCCGTCAAATGTGTAAAAGGAAAATATTACAAACAAACAAACAGTTTGGCTAGTAATTGGCAGGAAAAAATATTTTTGGCGGGCAAAAAAAGGTTTTGGTTGTCGTTGGCCCACTAACCCCTGCTCATCAAAAGTTCTTGGGCTAGTAATTTGCCTAGTAAAAAACAATTTTTGGCAGGCAAAAGTAAATCTCCCTCCCAGTCATTCCCAAAAGTTGACAACCATGGAGAAGTGTACAATGTTGGTTTTGGTTTTATGGTGTATATGTAACATGTACTAGAACTTCCAATCATAACTCTGATTACGTTTAATTAACACCCCAAATTGCATGTTAACGGTATTGATTTTGTGACACAAGAATTACACACATAAAAAATGTAAACAAGCTGCGCACATCAGCTAATATCCTGTTGTTCCATAACAACACGAGTCTGTGATATGTGATAACGTACATGCATGTACATGTAACAAGCACATGAGAATAGTCAGTTACATATCTAATTCACAACATCCAACCCTGACAACTGTGTTTCGTCTTCTCTCTTACCTGGCAACGGTATTTTTCAGCTGAACATTTCATGCAAAAAGCAGGGCATTCCTAATTTCATGTGACTGTGAGGAATAAGACACAGGCCAATGTGTGGTCTACAGGCTGACCCATATGTCATGAAAAATGCATACACTGTGCACATACTGTACACACGTTCAAGGTCATTTTAGTATGGTGCGTTGCACACAGATGTACACAAGCATGCACATGCACGTGACGCATTATACATGTACAGTACACATACACCAGGGTTGGGGAAAAATACATTTTACTTTGAATGGCTTCTTTAGAGTCTAACTTCCTGATAATAGGCCTACATGTACATGTCGTATTACTCGTATACATTGAAATCTACGAGAAAAATTGAGGGCAAAGGGAATGTGGTGTGATTACACAACTGAAGAGCAACAAGTTCCCAACCCTAAATTACCAATACTGTTTGTAAATATCCACCTAGTAATATTTAAGTAAAAATAATTTCTCAATATTGGTTAAAGCACTTTAATGCTTAGTTTGGTAATAATTGCTCAGAATAACAACTTTTTTTAAACCAACCACCAATTATTAGCCAAATAAATCTACCCAACTTTATAAGAGTGTACACTGATTCAATAGACAGACATAGACAAATGTCCAGAGAGACAGACACATGTACACACACAGACACACAAGCAAACACACACACACACACACACACACACACACACACACACACACACACACACACACACACACACACACACACACACACACACACACACACACACACACACACACACACACACACACACACACACACACACACACACACACACACACACACACACACACACACACACACAAACAAACAAAAATTCATCCCTCTCCTTCTAACACTCACTGGCTTTCTCGCATACTAATGATTATGACCTAACCAGGTACATCCATTGTCTCATTTACCAAGCCGTTAGTCTACCTTGCCCGCTCTTGGTTACGAAAAATTAATCAATTTGGGGTTAATAAGTAACCAGAATGTAATACAGGGCGCGAAAGATTTCCTGATCAGCGTAAACCGGATATACAGAGTACCAAACCACTGCAGTACATGTATGTACTGACTACTGGTACATTAATTACATCTTGAAAGTATTATTGTTTTGTTTGCAAAATGTACATAATATTTGTACACAAAAATGCATCTACTGTGTACATGTATGGTCTGTTGCTAATGACACAGAACAACAAGAGCCCCGGGGGGCACGACGCTCACCTGAGGTCTCACAAACTCTCTATGGCACCCATAGAAAAAAACATCACTTAGTTTTGGCCCTTGGAGCCTGATATCTAGGCACCAACGCAGCAAATAGAACCAGTTGACAAACTTTGCATCCCCTTGCCATATAGCTGATTTTGTCAAGTTAAATTAAATTCTAACATCCGTTTTTATAAAAACAAGGCACGCCCTAGTATGTTAACATTTGACCTTTGACCTACTTATGTAACCTTGACCTCCAAATAACACTGAGGTCTCTGTTACGCATCTACCATCCAAGTTTGGTTACAAATGGGCTTGTGGTTAGAAAGTTACCTAGTTTGGGCCCTTATGGGCCCTGCCCCCTGGGCCCCCAGGGGGGCCTGGTGTACCATTCCACGAACCCTCTTTCCCCTCCCCCTGAGGATCATTCCCACCAAGTTTGGTCTAAATCCATTGATGTGAATGTGAGTTATTTCTATACGGCCATACCCCCAAAATTTTGCCCCCCTTGGGGGCCAAACGGGGCCACCCTGGGCATTGTCATGAGGAACATTAATTCAGCACATATAGAGGTATCTACACACAAAGTGGCTTAACTAAACTATTTCTGGATCTAGAGAAGAAGATGTTTGAAAACTACCTACTTTTGGCCCTTTAGGGCCCTGCCCCCGGGCCCCTAGGGGGGCCAGGCGTACCATTTGAGGACCCTTGAATCCCCACCCCCTAGGGATCATTCCTGCCAAGTTTGGGCCAAATCCAATCATGCATTTTGAAGAAGAAGCTGAAAATGCATAAAAGTTTACGCACGACGAACGACGAACGACGCACGACGCACGACGCACGACGGACGACGGACAAAAAGCGATCGCAATAGCTCACTTGAGCCTTTGGCTCAGGTGAGCTAAAAATGGTCCTGGGGACTGTACTACAGACTCTGGTTTGTATTACTGTATGTCAACAAAACACAATTGATAGCACAGATGAATGCTTATCTAGCTCTCTGCTGAGTGTGTGTATATCAACCATGAGCCAACGCAGGGCTAGGAATACTGTTCAGCTGTACATGTACTTGTATGACTAAGCATTACGTATGTATACATATTGTGCGCCCATATGGGCAATGCAATGCGAAGTCAGTGCAATAGACCACAACAAAACAACGGTGGGGAATGCACGGCAGCCTGCTAGCGAGATGACGACATCGCCTGGTACAGAAGGGATTGTTTATTAACTAGTCTCCATTCAAGGCAGTGTTACTGGAAAAAAAAAACTCTCTGCACAAAAATGCTAAATGTACAGGATTCTTTTGTTAGTTGCCACAAAATATGTACGAAAAAGAGTACCGGTAATGATAATACATTTACATGTAATTTGGAAAAAAGCATTTCTCTACATGGTTAAGTGTTTTTTTTTTTTTTGTTGGAGGAAATAAAAAAATGTACACTGTAGTCCCCACTTATAAGTACACAGTTATGGCTACATCTTACATTATGTTTTAGTTTTAGTTGTACATGTACATGTATTTCATATAGACCTATTTGATTTGTGTGCTGTTTTTTTTATGCTAATGTTTTACTGGGAGGATTCAAGCATGCCTAACAAAACACTGACATTTCAATGCACCTGACTCATTGCATAGCCCATTGAAGTGTCTTTTCTTCATTTTTTTGGAAGCCCCCAGAATGGCTGACATACATGTAAACTCCGGTGTTCGGAAACTGAATTGGTCTATTGGTGAAAACAAAAAACAAAACAAAACAAACCACTATCACAGAATTCGTTTGGATAAAA
>JZLH01S0068388.1:11912-24391 GCA_001188425.1 Eucidaris tribuloides
ACAGCATACTAGTACTTCTCCACTTTGATATTAAAAGTACCCTGGGGTTACCAGATGAAAATTTTGCTGAATTATCTATTTATTTCTTCAGTGCTGTACTCCAAGTTACAAAAAAAAAAAAAATCTCAAAGTTATTTTGTTGCTTGCTTTTCAATGTTGAAAAACTCATAATGTGCTAAATGTTTCACTAAGATTGATTCTAAATTGGCTCGTATGCAACGCCGGTACTCCTATACATTTTGATACTACATGTAATTATTAAAGCACATTTTTACTTATTTGGTTTAAAGGTAATATTTTCATTCTCCCTACTCCTTAAATGGCTTTATACCTTTTAATTACTGAGTTTTCAGCAATACATAATTGTACATTCCTCAACAAAATTTTAGTTTTACTGTTCATCAACATTACTGTGCAATATTTGAATCAACTTCTGCGGTATTATTGTATATGTTGTTGTATTTAATTTTTTTTTATAAATAAATCATACATTTTTAGTCTTTGGACTTTCTGTTCGATTGTTATTATTGTTTTTTTTCTATTATCAACAAACCATGAATGAAATTTGAATTTGAATTTGAATTCTGAAGGGGGGGGGGGCGGCAAATTTGGCCCCCCCTTCAGATCTCGGCCGCGGATCGTGTGATCGCCGCGAAAAATTGCATGTACATAGAGCTGGATATAATCTCCAAGACTGTATAGTTCGATTTTTGATCTTCTATTTTGTAAGTAATTTATTATGCAAATTTATGCATAAAAATCATATTTTCGCCTATAACTCACTTTAAACAGCTCACACAATGCTAATTTTGGGTGAATTATCTATCAAAAAAATTGCTGAATCAGAATTAATTTCCGATGTATTTTGTTTCATGCATTTCTTATGCATTTCTTTGTTTTTTCGACATTTTTAAAATTGTTTTTCGATGAAATTTGTTGGGTACACTTTTGAGATCATAAACAGCATAAAATTAATTCATTTAAACCAGTAAGAGTAAAAATAATCATACATTTATAAATTTTGGCTGAAAACACAATTTGTATTGAAATTGTACACAAAATCATGATTTTGTACAGATTTTGGGTTGACATGCACATACGAAAAGTCACTCAGCATCGTAACAGTATGTCCGATTTTCGCCAACATGGTCTCGTGAAGAGGAATAGTCGCAAACTATGTCGACGGGGGGGGGGCTAAACTACGCCCTACCCCCCCCCCCCCCCCCCCGGCCAGATAGGGTTAAAGTGGGACTTCTGTTAAAAGTATACCCTTTTTTCTTGATTTTGACAATTTTGATACCCTTTTGACTGTACATGTATGCGCATATATTGCCCGATCGTGAAAAACGACCATTTTATGCATTTTTTTTCATACGCGCATGGTGTATGCCTTGTAATGACAGTAACCCCCCCCCCCCCCCCCCGGGCTATTATGTTTTGCTTTGTAAAGAGTCAATTTAGACAGAACTTTCATTTAGAGTATTGCAGAAAAGGTAAGTTATGATGGCCACAAAATGAAAGGAAAGAACATTGTTTTTGGTGATTATTTTCTACAAGCAAACATTAATACATCATGAATCACATAATTCTGAGCAGAAGTTTGGTAGCCCCCACCGAGTTCCACCAGATGTAACCGAGTAGTTAAACAGACCCCAGAAAAAACAACAACACTTATTTGGAGGTAGGGGACTTTAACTAGTTAAAATTTACCCCCAGAAATGAATTATAGTTTTGTGCATAAGTACAAATGGTCAATGAATTTCAACATTTTCTATGTAGGAAGACACACCAGCACACACAGCTACAAACATGGATAAATACACACTCATGCACACAATTACACACACATGTATGCAGACACAGACACATACACACACACACAGCTACAAACATGGATAAATACACACTCATGCTCACAATTACACACACATGTATGCAGACACAGACACATACACACACACACGCACGCGACACACACACACACACACACACACACTCACACACACACACAAAGTCCCCAACTATGAAAATGTGGAAAAAGAAGACTCCCCCAACCCTTAACCCGTATGGAACCATAAAGGGTGTATTTGCATTATTCTTACTGGGTATAGTAAATCCGGAAGCTCCTAAGTTTCATGGTGGAAAATCATGATTCTCCCTGATTGACGGTGTATACAAGTGCACACACCCACACATGCGCATGCACACAGCTAAACTCATCATTTAAAAGACTCAAAAATGAGTTTTGAATTTTGAACAAAAAAACTGAAAAATTAAGTGTTGATTTTATTTAATTTTTTTCGTCCCATTTTTGTCAACAATTTATGTACTTCTTTTTTGACTTAAAGACGCTATGTAACAGTATGGAAGACCCATTAAAAAAATTGTCGAACTTTGCTATCTGACAGTGTTTGAATGGACAAATAAACACCCTAGAACACAAAAGTTTGCACAGTTATGCTGTTACTAGTACAATATGTGCAGATACAAATTGGGACATGAATTATTCTCGGCCTATAGGAAATTCTGCAACACAGCAGTCTAGGGGGGAAAGCTGGAATGGTCTCTCAATGATTTTCACTTTTTTAAAGCACTTAATGATCGTTTCAAACTGCACTTTTTTCAGGGCTTCATTATTAGACCGTATCAGAGACACTAGTAGCATGGGGAATCATGTAGCTCAGATTTTTTAAACTGGAAACATTCTTATACAATGCCTCAATTATTTTATTTTTTCCCCTGAAAAAACATTTGAGTATTGAGTCAACAATCACATTTTCCCAATCACTAACCACTCACAAATGTCACGCCACTCACAAATGTCACGCAATCACAACTACTATGCACATGGGTGAGAGAGTATCTGTGAGAAAAGTCTAAAATAACTGGAAGTGCCTTAAAAGACTGCTGTATTACCTCAAATAGGGTACTTATCTATCGATTCATGCATTGTAAGTATGTTTTTTCTTTCATTAAATTCAAATTGCATAAAAATTCTTTAAAAAGGGGTTTTGTAAAGAGCAAAGAGAAAATAAATATGTATTCAGATTTTAGTCTGAACTCTCACATCCCTTCATGCAATAATGGGTGATTCCGTGACTAAAAAAAAAAAAAAAAAAAAAAATAAGCTATTATCACAACATTTTTCAATCTGCTGTCCAAACACATCAGGAAAGAAGATTTGGCTTAGGGTCATGTTATAGTACTAGCAGAAGGCTATCTATGAAATAGAATGAAAATTGTTGCGTGTTGCATGGGACACCTCTGCATCCTATACGACATGCGTCATTTTTGCCACTATTTCAGTTGAAAAGGAGAATTTACTCCAGTTGACCAGTGGCGTATTATTACCTTCCCATAGTACTAGTGATCAAGAAAGATATCTTGAATTTTTTTAAGTCTGGTCAGAAGACTGGGGTTGTTTCACAATCAGGGTACATCAATTAGTCTCACAGGGGGTCAAAAATCAAGTTTCTTTTTTTCCTTCAATTTTTTTGTGTGTGTAGCAAATAGGTCATTTATAAAAACTGTAAAATTTGGAGGCGTCAAGTCCGCCAAATTTTTTTTTCAGCCTTCGCATGTTATTAGTAAAGGTGATGTGGGTATAAAGTTTTGTGTAATGAATTATTAAGAGGGGGATACAGCAGTCTTGGTATATTTACAGATAGACATAGTACATGTAAGTGTGCTTTTGTATATCAAATATCCATACCCGGAAATAAGTTTTAGTTGGAATATATGATGTCAAAAAATGAGTCGGAAAGGCTGTTTTTTAGGAGAGGACACTTTTTGACGGAATTCCAACTAGTGACTTTGTAATGTTTACCAACTGAAAACTTGAGGAGTATGGACAAAGTGAATGGTACAGGTTTGCAGGATATAGATGACTTGTTTCTTATGCCAACAAAATGCTGTCCTTGGGAATCTCTAGGTTTGCAATATTTACGTCAAATTCGGAGAGGACTATTTTGACGGAATTTCCTTCCAGATTTTGACGCAGCATCATAATTTATCAACATGTCACCATCTCACATGGGTTTGGAATTTGAATAAGCTAGACTCAGTTTTTACTTTACAGGTCTCCATGATCTGTAATTGTCATTGGTGTCATTAATGATAATGTTCATAAATTCATAAAGATCAGATGAGACTGTGAAATTGTTCAAAATTGACACAAACATACACAATTTGTACCCAAGTTGTCCATTTCAAACAGTTTCTTCGCTGCTGTAGACAAACTGTGCAGTGGCCAATTGCTGGGTATGAAAGTTTACAAGTGAATTCATTTTTTGCAGTGAAGTCATATAATGGTTTTTGGCAATATGTACCCTGATTGTGAAACAACCCTTACTGAAAATTTTCACATTTTTACAACATGTATGTTGTAAAAATGTGAAAATGTTCAGTATGGAATTGCCCTAATAATGTACACAGATCGACACAACAAATAGTCCTGTGCCACACAATTTTGTAGTTTTTTTGGTTCTCAGTCCATTTATTCTCTGAGCTGTGATCTTATAATAACATATTTTACACTTGGCGGTGGTAGGTTGCTGAAACGAGTCTACAGACGGCGACCTCTGCGTCCACCCTTCCTGCGGGTGCTGTCCGAGGGAATGGGTGTCACATCCTCTGTAGGGGTCAAAGGTGAAGAGAAAAAAAAAGAGATGAAAGGATTAATGCACATGATGAAAATAAAGATAAAATATACGGCATCTGTATAATGGAAACTTTTCACTGGCAGATGTTGGCTTGATTTTTCTTTTGCCTTATTGATATATTATTTTATTTTCACTTGTAGTTTGTTTGCACATATCAACTTTAACCCTAAAAAGGCTGGGGGGGGGGGGCGGAATCCGCCCCCTAGACGTTTCGCGCAAAATGTCTGCGACGCGCGAAGCAGTTGACACTGCGTTTCATGACTTTATTCTCTTGAATGTCGCGCATCTTTTGAGACCAAATTTGTGACGTCCAGGTACGCGGTTCCCAAGTTACGTAACATTTTGTACTTGCATGTCACCCCAAAAATCGCTCAAAAACGTGATTTTGTGTACATTTCCAATACAAATTGTGTTTTCAGTCAAAATTCATAAATGTATGATTATTTTTACTTTTATTGGTTGAAATTAATTAATTTTGTGCTGTTTATGACCGCAAAAGTGTCCGCGACAAATTTCTTCAAAAAACAATAGAAAACAAAGGTTGAAAAAACAAGAAATACATAAGAAATTTGAAAAACCCAATAAAATTACATAGGAAATCAATTTTGATTCCGGATTTTTTTCACATAAACTTGTTAAGAAATGCTAAAAATTACGTAGTCCAGACACTAAAAATTAGCCAGTGTTGAGCTTTAATTAGTGATTTACAGCCTTAATTACTGATTTATACACAATAAATAAGCATAATTCATTGATATTGAAATGTAATTCTCGGTAATTAACTATACAGTCTTGTAGATTACGTGATGGGGGGTAACGTGCGTAGCCGATTTTCGGTTGCGGCGGTATCGCGGCCGGGGTGGGGAATCTCGGGTGGGGCCGGGGGGGGGGGGGGGGGAATATAGCATTAGCCAAATAAAGCCGCAGCCTGATTAGGGTTAAAGAATGATAACGAATGAGTGAGTGTTTTGGGGGAAACGGTTGAACTCCTCAATTGTAAAACTCACTTTGGAGGCTTTCTGACTGAATGTTGAACCATTATTTAAGTTTCCTTGTATTACATCAAGAAGTCACAGAACATCAATCAAATGTTAGTATATACTGTATGAGTTGAATATTTTGTGGATGTTTGAATTTTATGATGAAGCAAATGTAACTAGAGAAGTTCAACTGCGTGCAGTCAATGGGTATGCCTCCGCCCAGTGCGCCCACTATGTAGCAGTAACAACCTAATTATATCAACAGTTAGCACTCCCAACTGAAGTTATACGTTTGGCACAAAGTTCATTGACCTTTGACCCTTGACCTTCACCTTTGACCCTTGTGACTCTACCAAAATATTTGTCTTTTGGTTTTGAACCTAACCACGAAATTATATCAACAGTGAGTACTCCTAACTGAAGTTATAGGCAGAAAATAAAATTTTGGGACAAAGTTCATTGACCTTTGACCCCTGTGACTCTACCAAAATATTTGTCTTTTGGTTTTGAACCTAACCACCAAATTACATCAACAGTGAGCTCTCCTAACTGAAGTTATAGGCAGAAAATGGCATTTTGGGACAAAGTTCATTGACCTTTGACCCCTGTGACTCTACCAAAATATTTGTCTTTTGTTTCTTAACCTAACCACCAAATTATATCAACAGTGAGCACTCCTAACTGGAATTATAGACAGAAAATGACATTTTAGGACAAAGTTCATTGACCTTTGACCTTTGACCCTTGACGGATTTGTCCCAAAATCTAATCAAATCATCCTTGCCTAGTGGTCCATCCTTGGTCCAAGTATCATTAAAATCCCTCCAGCGGTGGACGCATGGACGCACGGAAGTACGGACGGACAACCCGAAAACATAATGCCTCCGGCTCCCTTACAGGGCGGAGGCATAAAAATTTTCACTTCCAAAATATACTTTTGCAACTGAATGAAAACACAACGAAATAGGAGAAATAAATTCCATGAATGGCCCATCTTGAAGCAAACTTGGGAAAATATCTGTGCGAGAAATATGTGGCATATAAACATACAATACTATGTCTTCTTCCCTCAGGCTTAGACAAAGCATATATGTAACTGACATCACTTAATGTGATAGGCTAGCATTGTGGAGCTTCAATTTAAAAAAAAATTGTCAAATTTTGATATCTGAACTACTATAGTAGTGTTCATATGGACAAATAAACACCCTAGAATAAAACAGTTTGGAAAGTTACACTGCCAATGGCAAGTTATGCATGAATAAACATTAAAACTCGGGGCGTAGGTGTACACACAGTAAGTCTATGGGAGAAAATGGACAGGTGAATCCGATCAACTTACGATTTTCACTTTTTTAAAGCACTAAATAATCATTTTGAAATACAATTTTTTTCAGGGCGTCATTTTTAGACCTTATCAAAGACAATGGTAGCATGGGGAATCATGTAGCTCAGATTTTTTTAACTGTTGTAAATGTTAGCCAATACCTTTAAACAAACACCCATCAACAAGAAATTGTCACCAAACTTGACATTTACGAATCAAGACCTGTGACTTGACTCAAAACAGAATTGACTTGTTGACATCTCTGAAAACTATTAACACACAGAAATTTCTGAAATTGTTGGTGCACTGAGCTCCCACACACATTGCACTGTTATATTGCACATTATCATATCTTGGTACCCTTTTATCCAATAGCTTCAAATCTGCAACTTCCTATGAGGAAGGAGCAAAACAAAAGTTGTAGCAATCATGTTAACAAGAGTGTATGTTTATTGTTACCTGTAACCTCTCTCTGTGCAATGTTTTGAAAGAAAGTGAAAAGGTACAGTAATCATCTTCTTGGATTACTGGAAACTCAAGAAAAACAGCACCACACCTACAGTTGGTTTTATTAAACTTGAAAAATGGTACACAAGAATCCCAACATATTATCATGTGCTCTTTTTCAAAGATATATAAAACAAATCTCGGCCGCAGAACGCTCGCCACGAAAATTTGCACACACATAGAGCTGGATGTAATCTACAAGACTGTATCATCATATTTTCAAAAAATACATCTTTTATATTTTTTAATAATTATGCAAATTTATGAATAAAATCATATTTTCGCCTACAACTCACTTGTAGCTTGTAGAATGCTAAGTTTTGGTGAAAATATTCTTTCTGACATTTCTGACAATTACCTACAAAAAAATTGCTGAATCAGAATTAATTTATGTTTTTTGTTTTGTGAATTTCTTATGTATTTCTTTGCTTTTTCAACTTTTTGTTTTTCATTGTTTTTTTGATGAACTTTGTCAGAGACTTCTTTGCGATCATAAACAGCATAAAATTAATCCACTTCTACCAGTTAAAGTAAGAATAATTATACATTTATGATTTTTGGCTGAAAACACAATTTGCATTGATTTTGTACACAAGATCACGTTTTTGAGCAATTTTGAAGTTGCATGGATGTACGAAAAGTTGCGCAGCGTCGTAACGGTACGTCCTATTTTTGCGAAAATGGTCTCAAATGATGCGTGAGACTTGAAAGTAAACAGCCAGCGAACGCGGCAGTGAAAAAATTTTGCGCGGTGGAGATAATTGACAAAATTGGGGGGGGGTGGCATCCCCCCCCCCGCGGATATTACTGGGTTAATCCAAAAGTACTTTTGCCATTTTTATTTCAATTCTTTCACCTATTATAGACTGTTCCATTTTTGAGAAATGAGACATGACTTTGTCCTCCATTGGAAGGGGTGGGAGGGTGGCTTCACTTCAAAAGCGATGAGATTTGCATCTACGTATTTTTTTTCAGTTTAGAAGCCCCCCCCCCCCCACCCCCCCTCAGCTATGCCACGCTGCGCACGTCGATTCTCGAAACTGAAGAGGTCTATACGTGTACATTGATGAACAGCGAGAGTCTTTAACCGATTACGTCCAATCTTCATGCTGCAGAACGCGCAAGAGCGACGGAGGGCTGACTAGTGCGCCAGACGAGCAGGGGTCTTTCGTTCCTTCAAGTAAACAATAGTAAAAGTAAACATTTGATACAGGATAGTTAGTTGCTTTACTGTTTCCATTCATCTGTTTAACCTGTTGATCTTATACATAGTAAATTTCATGGATGAATATATACATTGACATATATTTTTCTTCGCAGGACTCAGAGATGAGTAATGCGTGCATCGAGTTACACCTGTATGGTTTCTTCTTAATTCCTTGTAGAAAGCGTTATCACTTTGTTAGTTTCAAAAACGGTTAAGCTTATCATGAAACGACGGGGGATGTTTCGAGTTAACCTATAAAACAACTTTAGACCCGCTTTTCTCTGAAAAAGACAATTATTCTTCATTCCCTGAAATAACCATGCCGAATATGCTGCATTCAAGCAGGGTGCGACATAACCGCTTGCCGCGAGGCCCGGGGCAGTACAAACATCACAGTCGGCGAAGCAATTTGGTTGATGTCAACTAAAAATCTTGCCCCGAATCGGGCAAGTAATAATTTGCAACAGCAACGCTAAGTAAATACCAAAACTGTATTGAAACACAAAAATGAAATAATAGCTGTTTGTTACGGAGGGCAAACGCTGGCCAAAACTCGGCAATTATTTGCCTCAAAATGCGTTTCTGCAAGACGCAAAAATGAAGGCTGCTAGCAAGTCTGCCAACGCTAGTATATAAGCAGTGCAAGATCGATAGAGACATCTGCCTGGCCTGATAACTTTCATGAAAAAAGATAAACATCGCGATAAAATTGTGCAAGAGATGAAGGATATTACAGAAAGTATTCAAGTTGAAAAAAGATGGACTGAGTAATAGGCAGCAAAGGTAACAAATGTTTCAATCATCATGAAAATATATCACAGCACCTCCAAAGTACTTCGGCTAGTTTAGCCGACTAGGAGTTGCCTTGAGTCCCAACATGTGTTAAATGGGGTATGGTTTGTATTTCAAGTATTAACTTGCCGTATTGGCGCGTAATTTCTGCACTTGAAAATTGATTATAATCTGACCAGAAAGTTCATAAGAGATTTTCAGAAATAATTATTGTCGTGATATTATAAGTGGGATTGTAAGAGGGATACTTGGTATCAGAAAGTAGGCAATTTAGCAAGGCTTGGCGAAACATATCTACATGACCATTCAGTGCACAGAATCATCCCGTGAACTCTGGGGTGTGAGATTGTCAGGGCGTGGTGTCCAGGTTCCCCTAGCCTGGGGGGTAGTGGGTTTTATGAAGAACTTTGTACTAAATATTTCCCAAGTGTATGATACTCTATTTTAATAAATTCTTGATAAGGTATCATTTCAAAGATTTTGAATTAAGATAAGTGTAACTATTGCTAAGCAAGTTGCGGTGTGAATAGAGGAATTGAGAATAGACACTAAAACTTTTAGTTCACCACTGATCTACATTTTCAAACATTTTTTTTTACTAACCGGTGATTTGGAATCCAAGTATGCATTCCACAAGAGATAATATATTTAAGACTACCATGAAGTTTTTTAATGCCACAAATTAACGTCTTGTTGTATTAGGTGGTGATCCGTGTGGGTTAGATGACCCCACCCCCCTCAGGAGGGGTTATCCCCTTGAGATTTGAGTAGCTTAATTTTTTCCAAAATTTGTTTTGTCATTTTTGTACAACTGAAAATATATTTTCTGTATACCACTTCAACATTTTTATCTGGAAACATATATAGCTGAAATTATGTCTATCTACATGGTATATGGATACAGAGAAGTGGGTCGTGTTACGGTGGTGTATTTCTAGAACACTTCATTACTCTACCGAACACTTTCATTAACACTTAAACAAATTTAATAGAAACATAACCACATTTTATTTACATACGTGTTGAAAATCACAACCACAAACAGCGTAGTGGAGTTTCATAAGAGCGAGCTTTTTTTTAGCCTAGTAATCACTGAGATGTTGCACAATAAATGGGTGTATAATGCTTGTCTGCCGCCCCCACCCCCCCCGCCAATCCCACAACATGAATTCGCCAGGACTACGTTGCTGGAACACATTGTTAATAATCGCTTTATATCTGTAGATGATATGATGACATGAATCAAAATAAAAAAAATAAAATTGAATCAATTAGGATTTTTCATAAAGTATGACAAAATCATTTGATGATGAAAATTTGGAATGGTTATACAATGTAGTATACATTTAAGTGTATATCTATACATATTATGATCACAGAATCAATAAATTTCTCGTTTATTTTTTTCGGGCAAGCAAACATGTCATTGGGCAAGCATTTTCGAGGCTGTTTTGAAAATTCATACTTGCGCGATCGTGGGCAGTGCGCAATGAAAAAAGTATGTAGCACCCTGATTCAAAGTAAAATAATATTTTTGCCTTTGCAACATGCTTACTAACAATGAAATTAATTAAACATTGTAATCATATCAACATCTCTTTACAAATATTTAGATAAAAATGACCAGGTTTCTGCAGCAAAATGACAAAAAACACTCCCACAGATGTAATGTAATGACTCAATTTTTGTGGAAAATGGATTTAGTTCCTTTTGGAGCTGAGCTCTTTGTAAAAAAAATCTAGGTTAATCCTTCTTGTTTCCACCAGTGGTCTGGAGCTTGATGTGGAGGGTGGGACACCAATTTCTTTGCACTTGGTAGCCAAATCAAGTTTGTATTTTCTCATGAAATTTCGCTTCAAAATTCTACAGCTACAAACAGTACGCACTCCTACTGATGTAAATAACTCAATATTTGTTGAAAATGAGTCAATTCCTTTTGGAGCTATGCTATTTGTAAGCCTGGGACAAAAAATCGATTAATCGAATTAATCGATTACTTTTTTGCCGATTGATATTCGAATGCGACTTCAAAATAAATCGATTAATCGTCGGGTGACGAATAGTTAAAATGCCGTAGTTGAAATTCAAATACAGTAACTTAGTTATCTTAAAAAAAGAAAATAAAACTAATTTACATATCAATGTTCAAGGTAAGGGAAACATTTTAAGCATGTTCGGAACCCAAATATATCATTTTCAAACCAAAAACAACGACCAGAAACAGTGGATTTCCAAATGGCGACACGCAAATACAGCCATCCGAGTCCATTACTGTACATCACCGCGACATTTACGTTGGAAAATATTTTTTGCGATACAAAAACAAGACTTCAAATTTGAGTTTTGAAAGACAGAAATGGCAAAATACCGTAAATGTAAACTTATTCTTTCCTTTGCTGTCGTTACTTTTTATGAAAATTGTTGTCATGCATTCAAAAACTTGATTCTTCTCCGGTTATTTGAAGTTTATCGCACACGGTCGGTATTGATCATGGGCGCTGCCATTTTGTATTACCCACCGGAACGCGCGTTTCCGGTTCATCAGTGGAGGAAACAGCGCGCACTCCGTGCGTGTGCGCGATGGCTGCATTCATTGCAGGCATGATTCGCCAATAAAAAACACACATTCTCGCGCGCAGTCCACTTCCATCAGTGAGGAACAGCGCGCGCTCTGTGCATGTGCGCGATGGCTGCATTCATTGCAGGCATGATTCGACCAATAAAAAAACAACCACAATTCTCGCTGCGCAGTCCAACTTCCTTTCAGTATTGAAGGGAAGTTTGACGGTAATTAATTATCCTCGCCCGATTCGCGCGAAGGTAGGCATGGTAGGTAGTGATTTTTATATGCCTGAAACATCTCCATATTAGCATTATTTCAATGTTTGTACATACAGTAAATTCCATATTTCAATTTTCTACGGGGAAAAAACAATCACCATACTTTTGGGGGTTTCTGTGTTGTTCGTTCCCAACTTTTCATCCGCTACTACATCATCATTTAG
>JZLH01S0068398.1:0-39083 GCA_001188425.1 Eucidaris tribuloides
GCCAGATTTTTTAACCGTCACAAAACTTTGCCACGGGTAGCTCACGGATGACGATGAGAAACCTAGTTAGGCCGCTAGCGAAACAGGATGTGCGGGACGCAATAAAAGCTTGACAGTAATGTACTAGGCCGTAACAGCACTATGGAGGTGATCAGTAGCGGGGCTCTTACGGTGGGCTCACGTTCATCCGTTTTGTCACCGGCTGGCCTGAAACTCGGTGGTCGCCTGTGGCCGCCGGGAACATAGTTGTAAAACGTCCGCATAAGTTTATAGACTTAGTTTGTTTTTGCAATAATCTAAGGCAGTACAGTACAGAAACAAAGCAGTCTATGTCTTAGACTAGATGTATATATACGTTAGTGTTGTAAAAGATCAGCCAAAATTGGGTCTTTCAGAGCCAAATAAAGCCTGGATCTAGTTTAAACTGTCAATCCACTAGAGGCAGCCCACTATAGAGTTCAGACATAGAACTTTGATAGCTGTATATCATAAGTGGTAAATGTCATACAGGGACCTCAATGTTATTTGGGGGTCAAACATTATGTATGTAGGTCAAAGGTAAAACAAGGTTTTATTAAAATTTATGTGATAGTTTCTACTGGGATTGGTCACTTTTTAACCATAAGCCCCATTTGTAAACAAACTTGGATGGTAGATGCCTTATAGGAACCTTAATGTTGTTTGGGGGTCAAGGGTCACATATGTATATCAAAGGTCAAATGGGGTCAAACATTAAAATACAATCTGCAATTTTCTACTGGGGTGGTCACTTTGCAACTATTAGCCCGTTTGTAAGCAAACTTAGATGGTAGATTCCCTATAGGGACCTCAATGTATTAGAGTCATAGATCGCACAAGTAGGTCAGAGGTGAGAGGTCATATATTAACATAATAGGGCAAGACACATAATGGGTGTCCCCTTGCATTGATTTTACCAACATGAACATGTGTGATTTCTTGGTCAGAGTAACAAAATAAGATGTGTGCCTTTCTGAAGGCAAATCTGGGTCTGAGGAGATAATGTGAAAGTTGTCAAAATCATGGCCAATTTGGACTGTGTCTACTGTAGGTCCTGTTACAGCACTAATGTATGTATTGGCTTAAACTAATCAGATAGAAATTGATTTGGCTATTTCATGTTGAGTGGTTTATACAAGGTTTGATAAAAAAGAATGAGACTGTGACAGCCACACTCATGATGTAATGTTCATCGACTAACCGCCCATGTCACTGTGTTGCCCAAGATTTCATCAACATTCTGCAATAATATTGTCTACCGATCTCATGCTGTGCCCCTTCCTCAGGCTGTTGAGTGGCACGCCCCTGCTTCGCCCCGTAACAATAGTACAAGAAGTGGCACAAACATGAAGCGGGGAATCAATCTGAAGTTCCTGGGTCAGTTGGGCAGGGGCTGAACTGGTATCTTGAGCTTTGCCCAGGAGTCTTATTGAGAAGATCCCGCCAGAGACATTGCCTTTTTGGTTGGGCCACTGCCCTACTGAACCAGGAACTTCAGATTGATTCCCCTGCTCCATGTTTGTGCAGCCTCTCGTATCATGACAGTGCATTGTTGGGGCATACCACTTAAAAGGCGGAGGAAGGGGTACAGAATGTTGATGAGATGTTGGGCAACATAGTGGCATGGGTGATGGGATGATTGACAATTTAACATTGCATCATGGGTGTGGCAGTCACCATCTCGTTTCTTTTTTGTCACACCTTGTATGTTAGTGTATATTAAGTTCAGTACCCACTGTTGAATGTCCTTCACAGATATGAAGTTTTTGTCAAGATATCAAGGATTTATTCACATCTTTTTTAATACCAGGAGGTCAACATTCATTTTTTTTTTATCAAATCATTTATTGTAAAATAATCAAACAATTATACAACATATGAAAATATATTGTAAGTAAGTAAGGTCAAAATTCAAGTACATGCACACGGTCTTGATTTGTGATTTTACCATGATTTGAACATGTTTGTGTTTATAGAATGGCAAATATCGCACTTCTTTGCATTTTAATTCTTTTGTTTCTAAGTTATAACTTGTAATTTGAACAGTGCAAATGTAGCAAAATTGACTGTCTGAAAACCCATCACCCTAAAGACCTTTAAGTTCCTGAATACTACAAAGGGGTAGGGGAGGGGAGAGGAGGAGAAAGGGGGGGAGGGGGGCATAGTCAGTGCATCTGGTGTAGAAGTATAAAACAAGTTAAGTACCACTTCATTGTGCAGTGATTACATTCCTTGAATTCCATAGTAATGGAGGTGTGTGTTGCTTGTCGTAAGACAAATTTTTGTTCTGTGGATTGTTTTGTATAAACGTGGAATCAAATTATGTAAAACAAATGTACAGCAAGCTTCACATAAATGTATATTAATTAATGTTTTGTTTTAAATGTAAGTAACCAACACCCTGGAAATAATTTGAGACAGTAAGACTGAGAGAGAACAAGATACAAATATGAGAATTTTTGGTCCATCCCCCCCAAAAAACCATTCAAACCATCAAACATATGTTAAGTCATTTATCTTACTCATGTATACAAATCTAAATGCTAGTGTCACAATTGATTGTTGATAATACTGATGTATGTATGTTTACAAGAACTGATATTTCTGAAAAACATACTGCACACAATATCAGTGTATATGGATACCAATGTTCATATTTGATCATCTAACATTTCAAAAGTTTCAAGTTGTGATATAGCAGGACCGTCAACTTTTTGGAATGACTTGGAGGGAGATTCACTTTTGCCCACCCCCAAAATTTTTACCTGCCAAATTACTAGCCAAACAGTTCGTTTGTTCACTTGTACACCTTTGGCGGGAGGTTTTTTCATAAAGCAGGAGATTGGTGGGACGGCGGGAGGATGAGCTCAGTGGCGGGAAACTCCCGCCAAAAGCGGGAGGGTTGACAGCCCTGGATATAATTAATATGATGTTGTTACTTGATAAGAATTTGCTTCTTCTTTAGGATAGCATACATGTATTCTTAGCTGTTTCACCGAGTTATTTTCAGGGTGTTGGTACTAAGTAAAATGGTAAAAGTTGAGTTATTTTGCTCTTTTGCTCGCATCCGATAAGCTTGATATCACATGGAGCATTATTCGTGCAGATTCTCAAATGCACTGAAAAAGTATACACGGTGGAGGTAGTCCAGCCAGCTATGAGAAAAAAAATGCTACTTTTACCCAGAATGCACTGCATGCATGGTTTGAATTGTGTTGCTATTGGTGCCGTTACATCATTTCAAAATTTGCATGTACTTACATTCACACCAGACATAAAAACGGGATGCCTGAATCAACAAAATTACAAAGTCTTATGAAACATGACTGAAGATAAATTATCAAATTCCTCAGTTTGACCTTGTAATTACAATCATCACATTCTTCATTTGTTGAGATTCATTGCTTAAAGCCCAAGTATAGTTTTGGTAAATGGTAAAAAATGAAATTTTGGCATATTTGGTGTTTTTGAGATCTGTATCTATTAATTCCCTGAAAATTGCTTGCTCTGAAACCCTCCCATTATGAGAAATTACTTTAAAATCCTGTCATTTGCAGTAGGTAATGTACATACCACTACATTTTCTCTGATAATTGAAACATCACAATTAGTCACTATAAACAATTTCAGTGGGTTTGATGTCCTCTGATGTCTGGGGAACAATAGTAATACTTGTGAAAGTTTGATGAAAAATGTGTCTGATTGACCAAACTATACTTGGGCTTTAAGATCCCTCCAAATGCTACAGTAATTAGGTAATAAATACGTTCACCCTTTACATATACATACATTTGAATCAAAAAATGTTAAGGTAGTTGAGGCCCATGTAAACTAATCATCACTAACCATCTGAGATGAACTAGTATGTAAGACATAGTGAATGATCACATGTGAAACGTGCGACTGTCGCATGTCGTTCATGTGGCTATCACGTGGCGATCATGTGCCCAGTCACACGTACATATCATGATTTGTCTTAGATCCACTGTGCTTGTAAATTGTTTTTAGAAGAACACTTTATGAGCACTAGTTTCTCTGTCATTGTTGACGCATCGTTCTTTTTCTCTTCTCTCCTCGTTTTTTTTCTTCACCTTCTTTTCTTCATCTTTTCATGTCGTGGATTCTTCTGGCTTCTTTCTTTATCAAAACACAGACGCAGGTAGTGTATTACCAGGTTGATGCACATTTGGTGTTTTGTTTGGTTTTTGTTTACTTTATGTTGTTTATTTGTTTTGCATTAACCCCACTGCTTACACTCAAAGTTTACCACCCATACTGCTAAATGTTATTCATAAATACCACATCTTTTTGTTAAATATTTGTGGTCATAGCAAATAGTGTCCCACGGAGAGCATGTGATTCTTTAAATAAAGATAAAAATGAAAAAAAATAAATAAACTGAATTTAAGTTTGATCCCTTAAGTTGTCGTGATACATATCTGATGTATTGGTGAAAGTGAATTAATACGCTCAATTGGTTGTATAAGTTGGTAGATTATATAAATGTGTAGGAAATATAGTACACCGAACATGTACATTGAATACAAAATTGTCATGGTAGAACATTTTATAGCAGTTGCATTTAATTCATGTACTATTCTGTCATTATTGTTGCTTACAAGCAAAATTGATATTTCATCATTATTGAAAAATCTTTTAATTTCCATCCCTAAAAGATTATGGTGGAATGATGTTTATTTCATAGGATCTTGTATGGGTGTTTGTTTTTGGAATTCTTTGATGAAGTGTGTGTAGTGACCTTAAAAGTCATTATTTTATTTATTGATTTATTTTATTGAAATATTCTTTTAGTTTTCTATGTATATACTTATTTATTTGTTTATTTATTATATAGTTATTTATTCATTCGTTTATTCTAGAATAGTTCTATAACTTTGATAAAAATTATTTTGTGCTATATCAATGGGAATAACATGTAGGTAGTTTAAATTGGTTAAACATTGGCACTAATAAACTTAGAGATATTATCTGGGTACATTTACATGGCTGCCATTACATTCTATACCAATTTACAAGCATGGACTTAGTTATCACATTTATGCACGTTTATCTGTAATGATTAATAGATTTTATTTATTGATTCCAATATACTGCTGCTACATGTAGGTATATACATAGATAAAAGAGTATTCATGACATTGTGATTATTTTGTTTGCAATGGGTTGCTGATAAATTTATATTTTGCGATGTATATTTCTTTTTGCAGCTTATTATTTTATTTGCATGTTTCATTCACTTTGCTTGCAATTTGCACTCCACATGCTTTCACTCCGTTTTGCTGCTGTACATTTGAAGTGTGTGCCAGATGTCTGTAAATGATGCTGTTGCACCCCCACAGTGTGTGTTTGTGTGTTTGTGTGTATGTGTGTTGTATCTCTTCTGTGAGTGATATCATGTTAGTTTTATGTTTTTCCATGATTAATTTTTGTATTTGTTTGTGGAATTTAAAGTAGTTGACACTTTATATTGTTAGCTGTTCCATCCCTCCTCATTGCGTGTATTTCTTCAATGTAAACTGGGAGTAAATCTGTCTCAAATTGTATTTATGGTTTATAAAGACTGAAAGCAATATCAAAATTCATTCAAACTATCTAAAGGCAGGATCTCTTTTGCACCTAACTAGTAGCATAGCAAAACATCATCCATGCTCTTAGGCAACTTGGGCTATTTATGAAGGATGTGTGTGTGAAATGTAGAAATCGGTAATTACCAAGAATTTGAAAAATGCAGCAAAAAGTACACAACTCAGCCTGGAGGTGTCTTCTGCTTCCATGCTGTCAGTTAACTCCTGAAGCTCACTAAACAGTAGTATTATTTCAGTAATCATGTATTGGTCTATGCATAATATTCTGTAGGAAACTTATGCATAAATTTGGTGTGATGTGATGATTTGAAAGTTATTTGGCAAACTGGTTACTATATTGGTGCAGGATGTTAAAATTACTCAAACTGAGTTCACATCTGCATATGATAGTCTTTCAAAAAGGAAAGAGTATGACGTGTTGAATAATTCTTCTTTTCATAATTAGCCTGATTATAAGTGTAGTGCATCTTACAGTAATTTTTTCTCAACCCTTTGCACTTGAATGTTGCAATTTTACACATTCGTAAAATTAATTTCAATAATCGTAATAATTAGTATTCTCTGTTACGTTTGTACTAGAAAAGCTAACAAATGGCCATAATTGTTAAGCAACATCTATGGAATAATTACCAGTATCAATGGTGTTATAAGGAAAGCAAGATTTAAAGAAAATATCAAAATAACAATCATCATTATTATCCCCTTAAAATTAGTTCAGCGTGCAAAGAGTTAATGTGAGTGCTACGTGATATAATTTTTCTCCCCCTCTCTCTTTGCAAGGGAGGTTTAAAAGAATATAGCTGAAGTGAAGTCAAATTCCTACATACAGTGTACGTAAAATATGCATAAGGCTAGATGATAGTAATGTTCTTTATTTCACATTGTATTCAGGGGAAAAACATTATTGTTGCAGTCTTTTATTTATTTAATACCTCAAAACCTGCGTAGACTTAAATAGCTACTAGACCCCAGTAGATGAAATTCTACTTCTATGCAGTGATTGTATTGCTGGTAATATGATTACACGTTATCCGAATTTGTACCTGAAATTTGACCCACCCATATCCTACTTGCTTGCTGTCCATCTTAGTCTAGCCATCATCTATGACTGTTTCATTCATCAATCTGCATTCTTTTCATTGTTATAAATTCTGATTATAGTGAATCATTTCGTATCATTTTGTCGGTTGAGAATTCTCCCTATCGCATATAGCCGATATCAAGCGATATCACCTCGCGATGCTGATATCTGGCACTTCACTATTGGGATGTAGCCTATATTTCCGGTTCCGGTAAATCATATACACTGTATTTGTTCAAACAAAATCCCTCATTTCGAACTTCATCAAATCTGCAATATTAATACCTCTTCATACCCAAGCAAAGATGGATCGGCCTGATGACCAATTTCGGAGAATGTTTGTGTCACGATTGAAAGACTTTCATAGTGAAAGAAATATTTCTACGACGGGAAAACAAAGCAATGAACTTTACTCTCTTGCCAGGAAAGCCGCAAATGTTTACCCCGTGAGAGAGGAATATGACAATGCCAAGTCGAGTCAAAATGCGAACACAAAAGAATTCCATTTAATTTATTAATGTGAAAATAAATTTGTTATTTGCAAGATTATAATAAAGATCGTGACACGATCCATGAGTATTTTAGCATTTGATTTGTATGAGCTTGCATGCAGATAATACCTCCGCTGGAAGTTTACTTCCCAAAAATTAAGGGCGAAAAAATTAAAGTGCCAAATGCGTTCAGATTCGGAGAGCTATATGCGATAGGGAGAATTAATAGAGTATTAACTCTAAACTTTTGAGAAGAAGGTCATTAACTCTGAACAAACTCTGTGACATTAGTGCCCTTTTTCTTGTCCAGGGTTTAGAGTTAATGCCATTCTAATAATCAACCGACAGTTTTTGGTGCACCAACCATTTAATTCAGTGCATACATATTCATTGGTTATTCATCGCTGTACACTTCAATCCCGTCATAAAAACATATATAAATTTGATCAAGTGAATCATTTTCAAGTGTCATTTTCTAAAATGATGTAGGCTTTAACCTCAGGGGTGACACCAGGGTAAAATCTTAGGGGGGGTGTGAAAAATCTGTCGGGGGGGGGGGGGAAATTTTGCCCGCCAAAAGTTTTTTTGTACAAGCCAAATTACAAGCCAATCGGCATCCGACAAGCAGGGGGCCGACAACAACCAAAACCATTTTTTGCTTGCGAAAACAATTTTTAGGAGCCAAATTATAAGCCAAAAAGTATCCAACAAGCCGGGGGCAGGGGGCCGACAACAACCAAAAGCATTTTTTGGCCGTCAAAAAAAGTTTTTCTAGCCAAATGAACAACACTGGGGGAGGTGAAATTTTTGAAAAACGGTAAAATTTCTGTTATTTTTGTGACTTTCAAAAAATAGGGGGGCCACTCCCCACGCCTCCCCCTGTGGCACTGCCCCTGTGGAACCTGGATGTTGTGAGTACTGTCGGGACTCGTTGATATTACATTGTTCATTCTAAATCTGAAGTGAAGCCTGAATATATACATACCGTCCCTTTGTGTCATATTTCATAAACTGAGAAATTCTCTCAATAAATTTAACAACTTGCGTCAAAATGTCTCAAATATCATTTAGGAAACACTAAGTGTATGTATGTAATGTTATTACATGTATATATAGGCCTCCCATTATGTCTACCAGGTACCATTGTCTTGTATCTTATGAAATGACAAAGATCATGATGCATGGAAGATTGCGTCTGTTCGAAACAGGGAAGAACATGATCAATATCCCACAAGTTTTTTTTTAATATTTTTTTCCAGACGGATTTATTGCACTTAAATGATATCTTATTCAAGCTAACATAATAAATTATATCGTCGGTATAGACCCAGAAGGGTGTTAATGCAAAACCTGTTGAGAACCAGAAGGGTGCTATCACTGTACAAAGTCAATGGCGTTAACACCCTTCTGGTTGTCAATGTGTATTGCCTTAATACCCTTCTGGTTCTATCCCGACGATATATATATTTGTAAAGTTCTGTATTACTTCATCTAACATCATACCCTGTCTTCTGCTCACTAGGTATCATCGGCCACCAGATTGACGTCTCCCCCCTCACTGGAGGAAACACCTATAACAAACAAACAGATGCTGCCACCGGCAACCACGTCCCAATAGGCAATGAGCTCACAGAGAGAGCTGGACTTCCGCCTGAACTGAAAGACGTCGCCAACAACAACCACCTCAACACCGGAGACTCGGGCATCACTTTTGTGGCCACCAACCGGGAGGGTTCGAGCCCCAACATCCACGACTTGATGGATGCCTCCCAGATCGGACCGAACACGCCCGGGAGGCGGGGCAAGCTCGTCGAGAAGCTGTCGAGCATGGACTCGGAGCTGTCGGAGGCGAGCACGCTGGTGAGTTTCAACAGCTCGGACACGTTGGGGAACGACAGCGACGCCAGTTCCACCAGCGGGATCGACGTCAGAAGTCGGAGGTCGAGGATTGCCCATCACTCCATCAGACCAGTGTCGGACACGGAGGTGGAGCTCAATGGGGTAGGTTGCTATGGATACAGGAATGGTGACTCTGTATAATCCTCCCTCCCTCCCTCATTTTCTGACTATATCCCATACAGGTGACTCTGCAAAAGTCAAATCTCTTGGGACCACAGAAATCTGTTCGACTTAGGCAAAATTTGACTTAGAAGATGTAAATAAGGCATGTTTTGCATCTTCTGGCCTGAAATAATGCTTCGAGTTAAGCGATTATTCGACTTATGGAAGGTCGACTTATGCAGAGTCTACTGTAGTTTTTTTTGGGGGGGGATGGATTTGTTCACTGATACTGTATGTTATCATTCAAGCTTGTGTTACTGATATTTTGAAAGAAACAAGCCAAGGTGCTTACAATTATTTTAAGAGAAGTTTTTTATTCTGATGCTATGGAAGTATGTAAGGCAACAATATGCAGAAAGACATTTTGGGAAAAGGAAAATTTAGGAATTAAAACTCACTCTTTTTCTCCAATCTTTTACAGAGTTATCTTTGTTTGAAACTAAATGCTTCAAATTGTTTCTTGCCTCATAGTTGTCTCTGCAGCTTGCCAAACGGTCTACCCCTGCTCGCTGGAGCATGAAGAGCCGGAAGTCAGCCGGTTTCAGATACCACGGCAGTGACATGATAGCGACTGATTCAGACACATCAGAAGTCATTCTCAGAAGATACATCTTTGAGGCTTTTGTTGGTAAGATATGCAAACTCTAAGAAATTTTATACTAAACCTTGATGCAGCTTTGATGTATTTTTGATGAATGCAGTAGACCTATCTAGTTGTCAGGTTTATATGATTCCCATTTCACTCACATACTGTATTTACAGGCAGCATATTTGTGTGTGTTAGAACTGAAACCCAAAGTTATGTGAATTGTTGAGAAGTAAAGAGGGTTAACCCTAAAAAGAGAAGGGGGCCCTAAAAGGCCCCCCCCCCTTGACTTTACGTGTGATAATTCCAAATCGCTCAAAGCTCTTACCACGGCGCTTCACAACTCTTTACTTCCGAATCTCGCACACCTTTTGAGATCACATTTGCAACGTCCGGATGTGTGATTCTGAACTTATGGAATATTTCATACTTGCATGTCACACCGAAAATGGCTCAAAAACAGGATTTTATGTACAATTTCAATATATATTGTGTTTTCAGCTTAAATTTATAAATGTGTGATTATTTTTGCTTTCACTGATTACAATGTATTAATTTTATGCTGCTTATGATTACAAAACTGTCCCCGGGTTGAGGTCAGGGTTAGGTCATGAAATAATCATCGGAGAAATTGTCGCTGGAGCAAATGTCGGACATTCAGTAAAACACCTGCTCTAGTTACTGACCTATGCCTGTTTGCCACGTAACCTTACAAAAGTATGGTTCACATCGTGTGAGATTCTTATCTACTTCTTTTCCGACAGTCAAGGATCGGTCACCATTATGGGACCAACCTCTGTTTTGGGAGGATTCCTTCTTGGATGCCGTGGCTGCCGAGAGGGATGCGGTAGGGATGGACCAGGGGCCAGCTGAGATGATACACAGATATGAGTCATTGAGCCCAAAGGATAGAAAGAGACTTGAAGAAGACGAAGACAAGCTACTTTCAGGTGAGATGCAATGTGGTAAACTATCCTTTATGTTGAAATAAAGATATTATCATGGGTATATGCGAGGGTTGGGGGGGGGGGGATCGACAGGGTTGCTTTACATTCCTGATGCAATTTGTTATGAGAATGCACTGTTATTACAGAATTTTTGCATTGAGCTATCCAGAGTTTTCAATGTCTTCTTACACAAGTTTGTCCTAAGTGACTTTTGTTCTGCACATACTGAAATTTTAAATATGAACTGGCTTCTTGCTCTAGTATCACCATGCGAACCATACATTAGGGTGTTCTCACACTTAACAGATGTGGCTCAGCGAAACAACAACAGAGCAAAAATTTGTTGATTTTCTGGGATCGTACTAGTTCAGCAGTGCAATGGTATGACACCAGTAAGAATGGTAGTAAATTGTTGAGACATTGGCAGAACATCGGTGTCAAAATCAGCAATGGCAGACACTGTGAAAATTTGTTGAACTTGCTAAAAAAATTCTGCCAATATGCTGCCGGAGCCGTATACTGGTACTGATGTGATACCATATTCCTGCCGATGTCCTTACAATGTACTACTGTTCTTACAGATGTGATACTATTGCGCTGCTAACTACACCGATCCCAGAAAATCAGCAAGTTTGTGCTCCAGTATTACTTCTGAGAACAACATCAGTTAACCATAATATCCGGGAGGAGGGGGGGGGGGGGGAGGAGGGGGATATAAATCTGAATATTTTCACTTTGATTTACTGCAATTAATTTATTTTAGCATAATTATGTTTCATAAAGTATCTGTGACAAGTATCGCTGAAAAAACATTGAAAACAATAGGTTGAAAAAAAAGAAATACATAAGAAATTCACAAAACAAGAAAATACATCAGAAATTCATTCTGATATGGCAATTTTTTTGGAGATAATTATTAGAAATGTCAGAACAATATTTTCACCAAAACGTAGCATTCAACAAGTTATTTGAAAAGAGTCATAGATGAAAATATGATTTTATGCATAACTTTAAATAATTAATTATTTAGAAATAAGAAATATGTATTTTTTTGAAAATTTAACTATTCAGTCTTACAGATTACATCCAGCTCTATGCGCATACAAATTTTCACGGCGATCGCCCAATCTGCGGCCGAGATCTGATGGGGGGCCATAATAGGGTTAAGTGTGACAGCGCCCCTAGACTGTCACGGTAGTTTCCATTTGGTTTGCGGTCTGGGACTATGACCTTTGACATCCATTTGTTTTTTGGTTCTCTTCAGATATGCTGTACAACATGACTGGGTTTATGGTTATGATGGAAGTCCCCAAGGTGGGAGAATTAAAACCCACCAAAGGATACGACGTCTACTGGGCAGGTCACACGTTGGTCTCATATACAGCCAAGAGGTCAATGACCTGCTAGATCAAATCAATAACCTGGTAAGTGGCTGTATACATGACTTGTCACCACAAAATGCACCATGAGTTAGAGAAGTAAGATACTACTTTTTTCATACAGTCTTAACTCTTAACGTGCCAAAGTTTGCAGATCTTCACCAATGTACCAAATAATACCCGTAAAGTCCATGGAAGTTTGAATCCTCTGGCTTGGTAAGAGTTAAAGTAAAGACTCTAAGTTTTAAAATGGTGTAATATTTGTCTAGGATGAACGAATCAAATCCTTTGAAATCCTGCTCACAAGTTTGGACCATCACATAAGCCATTTCAACCAAAATATTGTACATTAAGGATCTGATGTTTTTTACCATGAATATGCAATTCAGTCAATATTGGTTGGACTGAAGGGTAAAGGTGAAGTTTAACTTGTTGACTTGGGGTAAATCCCCTTTATTTGAGGTGAGGTAAATATTTTGCCCCTGACTGATATTTATCAACTTGCTTCACCTACATGAGTATCAGCAGAAAAAGCTTCAATCTGTTTGATTTATTTTGTATGTGTACATTGAAGTCATTGATCGTGGAAAAACCATACAAAGAAATTAAGTGCTAGCCACCGTCTTATCTGTAAGTTCTTTTATTTTTTTCCTCAGGTTTTGTTTTTCTTTCATTCTCGTTTTTCTCTGTCATTGAATCTTGCCAACAAAACTTGTAAGGAATTTAACATAACTCTGAATGTAATGTTGCTTTGTGCTTTGTTATGTTTCAGTATGGTAATGACATCGACCTAAGACCCTCTGGCAGTCGACAGATGCGGAAACACAGTTTTGTGGTGCACGCTGGGAGTGATAACAAAGGAGATGTTCTCTTCATGGAGGTAAGTGTTGTGTTATAGTCATATTTAAAAGTATACTACATGTGGTACATTATGAGTTACTTCATCATAGTAGTAGTAGATGTCTTACATTTTGAAAATTGTTCATTAATCTGAATATTGTGAGAGGACTTATTATTAGTACTGAGTGAAAAGTATTCTCTATTTTACATAGTAAGTGAGATTTCACAGAACATAATATGTATATTCACTTTAAAATAAAATTGTTGAAATTATTTTTTATGAATTACTTACTTACTTACTTACTAAATTACTTATGTACTTACTTTCTAAATATGTACATGTTTTAGACCATTTGTAGACAAAATTGATTAACAATGTAAGTAACTGAAGGACCATTAGACTATGCAGGTGACTCTGTACTGGAAACACCATAAATCAATACAATTAAAAATATCTCTTGTCATTTTGTAATACAGTGGAAAGGTTATATGACCTAGTAGTCAGCTAGAGTGAAGTCTCCATTTTGACTTGAATGGAAGCAAGAATGATTTGTGTCGTACAGGACAGAGAGAGCCCATATGATACATGTCTGCTTTTCTTCTGTTTCAGAAAAAGATTATTATTCATTCAAGATGTCCGATAAAAAACTTTCAACTTTTGCTATTGCTAGTAATGTCCAACAATTATTTCATACACTAAACTCTGACCGCAACCCTAACCCTAACACAAACACTAACCCTAACTCTTTGTCTTCTGAGATATTGTCACCGGAGTCGGAGCAAATGTCAGATCACCAGTGCTAGGGCATGACCATGACACAAATCTTTATCCTCATGGACAGCAAATTGAAAAAAAAAAAAAACTTTGAAAATGCACCAAATCTTTAGTATGAAATCACTACTTGTGTGTATTTCTTCTGTTTTGCCCCCCCCCCCCGTTCCAGGTGTGTGATGATTGTGTTATCATCCGGAGTGGTAATGGGGCTGTGTGCGATAGATGCTGGTATGAGAGACTAATCAACATGACATACTGCCCTAAAACCAAAGTACTGTGTCTTTGGAGGAGGCTACACAACACAACCAAGTTGGACAAGTTCTACACCAAGAAGGTATGGAATGGTATTTAGTGAACTCTTTACAGGTGTAGCTGGTGTAATTTTGTATTATATGCTAATAGAAAAGGTATTACAAAATTTATTTTAGATGTTACGGTACAAAGCACAGAAAGAGCCCTTCTTAAATCACTTATGAAATTAGTGGGCTTGCATGTTATGATTTTTCTTGAAACTTTGAATGTTCCCATTTTGGGAGGGGGGGAACTGCAAAAAATGGCAAGCTATGACAGTGTAAAAAGCAAACTTTTTCAGAAAAGTATATATAAAATTTGCATACATTGCAACTTGGAATGTTTGCCCTTTTTTTGGGGGGGGGTGGGGAGTAGTTGGAAAAATGCAAGCTGTTGGGTAGGCAAGAGTAACCTTTGTCAGAAAAGTGTGAAGTTTGCAAATTTGCATTGTGAAATGTTCTGTTACCAAATATTTATTATCATCATTCTTTTACAATTGTGTCAATTGGCTGGGTATTTTAGGCAACCTGTAATTATTGATACAAGTACTCTTTTATATCTACCAAATGCAGTGTCGGGAATTATACTTCTGCATCAAGGAGAGCATGGAGAAAGCTGCGTCAAGACAGAAAAATGGAATTACAGCAGGTAAGAAGACATTTTTTGTGGATTTATTTATTTATTTATTTTTTGTATGGTGGTACAAAATTTTACAATGCATAATATGCGTGTGAATTATTGCAAGTATCTGTGATACACTATCTTACCAGAAAATAATATAGAGGCATACAAATTAGAATAAATTTATAATATTCATATTTATAATATTCATATCTTCTTTGTGTAAGAAATTTGAAAAACAGTTTGTACAAATTCTGTTGTGTGCATCTCAAACATTCGATCTACTTACGTTACGTCTGACTGCACAATTGGTCAATTCCAAACCAGAAATTTTGATATTTTTTGGCTTTTGTTTTTATTCTTGTGACCACATTTGAACAAATTGATAATCATTGTACGCTTGGCAGAAAGTCGTTAGAAAATGTCCTACGCAAAAGGGCGTTAACTGTAAATTGTCTCCAAATTGAAAAAACAGAAACTTAATCCATATTTCTGCAAAATATACTGATAGAAGGACCTAAAAGATCACTATACTTTGATTTCATGTGAAATAAGCCGGTGGTTTTCATGTTACAAGCAATTTACTGTTAACTTCATTTTGCTTAGAGCATTTGCTAACGACTTTCTGCCAGGCGCACGATGAAATATCGTTTATGTTTGTTTTATAGTACTTAGCAAAATTATAGGACTAAAGCAATAGGTTACCAACCAACCTGGAAATCAGGGAAAACCTGGAAAATGACTTCTCTTTTCCAGTCAGGAAAAAGTCAGGGAATTTGAGAAGGGTCTATAAAATCAGGGAAAAATCAGGGAATTGTGTTTGTTCAGTGGTCCAACTTTTTCAACTCATATCATGGACGTTAGGTGAAAAGAAGCAGGCTAAGTAATATATAGATCAAAATAGTGATCCTGGCATTTTCAAACTTTGGTCATTGGAAATTTGGGGAATTTTGTTTGGGAATCTTGAACAAATCCTCATTCCCCATTTGTTTGGACAAAAGACTGAAAAATGTGAAAATGCCCCAAAAACAAAATGCAGAAGAAGTCACCAGGGTTCCCGCGGTCATGGAAAACCAGGAAAAGTCACGGAAAATGCATAATTACGAATAAGTCATGGAAAAGTTATGGAATTTCATAAATTTGTATGTTTTTTGGCGTATCAATGATCTTTTAATATTTTTTATTTTAATGGGAAGTATTTTGTTACGCTAACCACACATGTTTTGATGAAGCTGCTGTGCCAAAATGGTCCTGGATTTCTAAAATTTATCATGGATAAGTCATGGAAAAGTCTTGCACCCTGTTATAAGAAGTCACTAAAATCCTGATTTAATTCTTCCAGAACCAGAGTTAGGAGGGGAATTCCCCATCTTGGACATCAAGACAGGAGAAGGGGGTCTTCTACAAGTCACCATGGAAGGAGTGGGCCTCAAGTTTCCTCAGTCAAAGGTCAGTCGCCTTTCAACCCATAACCCTCGACCTTTGACCCATCCAGCCCCCTTAAAGTGGCTATATATGCATGCAGTATAACAGGTATTGCACCTGATATGCTGCCATGGACACCAATTGTACACAATGTGGAAACATTTCAAATATATGTTCACCATTTCATATTTGTCCTGTAAGAGAGTGTTAATTGAATTATATTTAGGGCTGTTTTGTTTCAGGTTTTTAATCACAGGGAACAATAAAAATAAGATTCAGAGACACGTCAAAGTGGCTTTGTGGCAGGAAAGACTGCTAATAATTGATGGCTCTGTGGATATTGGATTAAGATTTAGTCTGAATTTAATTATTTTGTATAAAACTATATCACTGCTGTGAATTGACAATACTTGTTTTTGTGGATTTTTCCCCCATGTATGACACATTGGTGTATACTTTGAAGATAGAATTGCAGACTGTTTCGGTCATAGCTTGGGTTCAGGCATCTTTGACAGGCTGATGGTAATTTGTAAGCCTTTATGTTCAATACTTGCCGGGAAGGAAAAAAGTAGTGTGATTTTGTGCAGAAACCTTACTTTCCTGCGAGAAAATTTTATGAGGTGTTTAAGAATTATTTGGCGATAAAGGTTTGTGATAACAGGAATATTTTACTAGGTTCATTGCATTATACTAAAAGGATGTAGGGGATCTGTGTGTTTCTTCTAATTTTCAATAGCATTATACAGAATCAATCCCTTTTCCCACTCTTGGGCCCAGTGTTTAGGTTTTTTAAAAAAATGATTAAAGTGAAAAACTCTGATTTAATGTTGAGATTGTGATTTGAATTTAAAAAGGTCTGATTATAATAAAAATTAAAGTCAGATTTCACTTTTTGAAAAATCTGATTAACAAATGGGAGAAAAAAAATCACCAATAATGGAGAGAAGATAGGTGTGTCTGTCTGACTTTCTGAGATGCTTTGCCATAATTTTTTACTCTGATATGCCATGTAGAGAAGTAAGACAGCAGCATGTCTCAAGCATGTCAGATGCCTAGAAGGAATGCTTGGAATGTGTGATGGAATGTCATAATCTATAGCGAGGTTGGTAGAATAGTTGGAATGAGACATCCACATATCCTGATGGAAAGTCAAATCAAAACCAAAGTCTTTCACTGTCGTGCCAAATCAGGGTTCCCAGCCCATCAGGGAAATCAGTGAAAATTGTTTTACTTTTTTCCAGTCAGGGAAAAGTCAGCAATTTGATAAAAATGCCTCAAATCAGGGAAAAGTCAGGGAATTTTGATTGGCCCAAAAATTACAGTGTTTTATACTGCAAATAGTTCACTGCAATAACATAGAAAACATGTGAAACTGGAAATGAGTTGAAATAATTATCATGGAATTTTGAGACTTCATCAGGGAAAAATCAGGGCATTTTGTTTTCTTGAAATGCTGGGAACCCTGCAAATGCAATCGATCGTTGAATTCCAGTGTTAAAGAAGTGCTTTGGAGCACTACATATTTTGGTAGTGTTTGAAATTTTACAGCATTTTCAACAATTTTTGTTCAATCGCTAAGAAGTAAAAAGAGATTAAATTTGGATCAGATTAGACATTATATGAAACCTCAATTGATAATAAAATGTCTTGCTTCATGATCTTCAAACATACATTGAGACATTTGATCAAATATATTCCATGGGGTTATGAGGTAAAGAGCAGTGCTATAAACTATACACGCCATTTCTTTTGATGGTTAAGAGACCCAACATTTCAATTCTGTCTCTGTGCCTATTACTGTAAAGTCTGTAAACAAACAACAATTAGACAAATATAAAAATAAACAAAAAATAATATCTCACTCAAAGAAATTTCTTTCTTTGAGAGTATTCTGTGCATTATTTTGCACAATTGCCGAACTTAATCTTAACTCAATTTTCAATCTTGCAACTGAAGCACTCCCTGATATTTTTCAATAATCATTACGTGTTATAGTTTCTATTAAAAAAATCATCAGTTCAAATGCTGTAGCATGTTATGATGCAGGGTTGATGCAGATAGTAGCACGAGACCATGGTCACTTTCTCTGGGTTCAGTGAAAGGCTTTCTTCTTCTTTTTTCGTCGCATGGCTGTCAGAAGGGCCTTAGCAAATACTTTAAGCAGAAGGGCATTAACAGTAAATTGCCTCTATCTTGAGAAATATTGCTATTATATTTGCAGCAGATACTTACTATAGAAGGATCTGAAAGATTACAATACTTTTATTTCATGTGAAATAAACTAATGGTTGTCACGTTACGAGGAATTTAGTGTTAATGCCCTTCTGGTTAGAGCATTCGCTAACGACCTTCTGCCAGGTGCACAACGTTTTTTTCATATCTGTCAGGATTTGTGTCACAGTTTTTTGTCTGGGTTTGTGTCATGCCACACAAGCTGCTTGCCGTGTGAATGTGAATGGTCCTCTAAGGTCTGTGAAATTAAAAATAGGTTTTGGAATCGCTGAAACAAAATTTATTTGGTTAGAAAACAACATCAAAGTATGAAATTGAGGTACAAAAACAATGGGGGAAAATACAGTTTGTTGAGAAAAACAAGAGTCCTGTAAGATCTGTGAAACAGATATCAAAAGTAGGTTTTGGAATCATTGAAACAAAATATCTTTGGTGAGAAACTATATCAAACTATGATATTAAGTTACCCCTCAAAATGGGGGAGAATACCTTGTCGAAAAAGAGAAAAGAATTCAGTTTTATAGCAACCTTGTAGAAAGTTAACATAGCTGAAAGATTATGAAGAATCATATTGATCAGTTTTGCAAAGTTTCTGTACAAAAACATATTAGTTTTGCAAATTCTCATGTTCATATTGGCGTTTGTCCAAAGATTGTGTGACATGACATGCCAACCTGATTGGTTGCTAAGTTACCTCCCAAATCGTTCCTAAATACCAGACTTTTCTACCCCTTTTTCCACCCGTTTCTTATCCAACTTCATTACCGTGCTTTCTATGAAAAGGAAAATGAGGTAGGCTTCTTGACGATGCTAGCCGTTTATGGATGTCTTCTGTTTGGTGTTTGTTACCCCAAGTTCTCTCTACCTCTAGCTTACCCCACAATGTATTCAAGTTTAGTTTTGATGGTTTGACCTATACCTTCATACCAGACACAACCCAGACCCTAGTCGGACCAGACACAGAGTCTTATATGTCTTTATGTCCATGTATCGCTTCGTACATTGTGTCACTGTGTTCATTACTGTCAATTCTAATGTTTCAGATAATCATATATTGTTCTTTGTCTTTTCATCGAGTCTGCACAGCGCTAAGTCATTTCAATGTCAGCCAATGCTTCGACAATGATCACTTACGAAAGTATTCAGTGTGGTCTTTGTTAGTACCATGATCTTGTTGACTCCTAGATTTATGTTAGCGTCATAACTTGCCTGTTATTGTTTGTGCTTGCATACTTAGTTTTGTGTGTAAAACTGCAAACATATCTATAAAGACTTGTCTTTTTTATTTTATGTTTAATTTGTTATTCTTATGATATTTTGAAGGCTTATCTAGTAAGCTCTTTCTGTGATAATATGTCAAGGTTTATTTTATTTAATTTGGTTGTGTACTCCCTACCATGTACGTGTTGCTACATACAAGATTTAAGTGGAATCTCCTAGACAACAAACCATCACCTGCTATTTAGAATAGCAATGAAATGATTTGGTGTGATGGCCTAATGGTTAGAGCATTTGCCTCACATCTGGAAGGTCGCGGGTTCGAGCCATGCCCGGGTCATACCAAAGATTTCAAAAATGGTACCTTCTGCTTTCTAAGACAGGCGCTCGGCAATTCTAGAACAGAGAAGGGTAATAATGAACATTTATGTAGCAGGGCAGCAGTCTTTGTGACTAAAGTGGCTACCCTGTGTAAATAAGACATTATTATTATTATTATTATGACTTGATGGTGAAAATAACTGATGGCTTATTTGAATTTTGAATGAACTCATATCACAAGTTGGCCAGATTTCTGTGTGGTATGATACCCACAACTTGTAGCTGTTGTGAACAGTTGATAAACCAAGTTGTGGTAAAACCCTTTTGACCCCTACCTAGCCCACACCCCCACACAGTAACATCCTATAATTCAGGTCACCCTGTGAGGGTCTAGTGTTTCTGTGTTTAAAATTGTCATGTTGTCACCCATGTACTTCCAGTCATGCCCATAGTGACATTTGTCCCATTTTTTTATTTTTTTATTATCCAATGTATGATTTTCATTAATTTGGAATCAATCACATATTATTGAATTAAAGGCACTGTATAACAATGTTTCCAGTTTAAAAAATCTGAGCTACATAATTCCCCATGCTACTAGTGTCTTTGATGCAGTCTAAAAATGAAGTCCTGAAAAAATTGCAGTTACAAAAATCATTAAGTGCTTTAAAAAAGTGAAAATCATTGAGAGACCATTCCAGCTTTTCTCCATAGACTGCTGTTTCGCAGAATTTCCTATCGCCTGATATAAAATTAATGTGCCAATTTTTATCTGCACATATTGTACTAGTGACAGCATAACTGTCCAAACTTTTGTGTTCTATCGTGTTTATTTGTCCATTCAAACACTGTCAGATATGTCAGATAGCAAAGTTCGACAATTTTTTAAACGGATCTTCCACAGTGTTATATAGTGTCTTTAACAATTACTGATGTTATTGATTTAATTAGTATTAAAAACAATTATGTGGTATACACTTCATGAAGCTTTTTAGAAAGGAAAAAAAAATCACTCAAATTTCTAAATTGTAGGGTTGATACCATCTACCCTTTGTATTTTGAACCGTGACTTTTTTTTCCTGCTGTCACTTCACCAAAGCTGCTAAAAGCTGTCAAGTGTATTTTAAAGTTTGTCATCTATTAATAGATGAATACACAGATAACTTTGTGCCCAGCAGTTGTTATTGCAAAAAGTGTTATGTTACAGTCAGACTCTCTAGTATGTACATTCCTCAATCCTTGCCAGCCTATTGACAATTTTGTCAGAACTAAATTCATTGTCAGGTGACATGGGTCACATGACGTATGTGCCCCATGCCTTGCCCAGTTTGTGCCCAACTGCCTCGTGATGTAGCTATTTGTTGGTCATTGAAATCATCACCGATTATGTGTATGGGTGTGTGTGTGTGTTTGTGTGTTTAAACGTTCTATTTGTGCCACCAAATTTGGTCCAATTACCTGCATAGAATTCACTTTACCAGTTTGTAGTATCGGTCATTCCAGGACTGAGATTTGAAAAGCTCTGACCTGAAAAATACTCTTTTGCTTCTACAATGCTCTAAAGAAAAGAGTATGGGATACAGTTAAAGATATGAAAGGTTAGCAAGTATATACACTGGTTAGACATAGGACCCTGTGTCCAAAATAGTAACCCGTATCCGCCACTTTCAGTTAGCATATGAGTACTGTCCAACTGCAATTTTAATCAAAAAAATGTAAACATTGCAACATTTCTCATGTGCAGTAGTCTAGAACTGCTTAGTCCCATACTGGACACTATGAAATAAGTTAACTTTAGAAAGTGTAAGTATTTAGAAGCTATACTGTGCTTTGCATGACAGTACTTCTGCCAGCTTATGAATCAATGACCTCGCTTCTCCTGTTCATTATGGTTTTGGTCTGATTTTCCAAATTTACCCAGGTGATAAGTGGATTCAGAGCTGCTTTATGGATGTTATCATTTGTCTATTTCCCATCTTTCTTTGCAGGCATTTATTGAGCTGAAAGACATCAAGGAATACAAGACAAAGAAAGACATTTTTATGCTGGTGGAATACAGTAAGTATAATATTTTATCAGCACAATAATCTCTCTCTCTCTCTCTCTCTCTGTCTCTGTGAGTAAGTCCTTACTTCTCCAGTGGTGTCTATGTGTGTCATCTAATCCTAGAGTCCTGCTGCTCAAGTTGTGTGTTATTTATTCATCTAATCACAGAACACCTCCTCCAGACTGTCCTTTCAGTTCATCTAATTCTAGAGTCCCTGCATCTCCATTTGTGTCCTATCAAGTTCCCCAATTCCTTGTTTCTTGAGCTGTGACCTTTCAGATTATCTTACTGTATAATCGGAATATTTTGCAGTGGTTTTATTTTCGCGAATTTTGCGACTTACTGAAAGCGAAAATTTTCACTTCCTGATATTTCTGTACAAAGTGAATGCAAACACAAGAAAATCGTGAAAATATACCCTCCTGAATTCCCTGTCTTGAAGCAAAATCGCGAAAATATATGGACGTGAAATATTTGGCGTATAGAGTATCCCACTCTCTAACTTCTGCAATGGTGCAATGTCAGGTTGTCTAATCACAGAATCCTTACTTCTCTTTTGATGTCATGTCAACAAATCCTGGAGTCCCTCCCTTATTAAAATAGACCATGGTAATACCATGGTAATTTACCATGGTATTACCATGGTTTTTAACGTGGTTTTACCATAGTACCATGGCAGTATCATGGTAATGTTATGGTAAAACCATGGTGTGATACCATGATAAATTTGCCCAAAACCATGGTAAACCATAGTATTACCGTGGTTTTACCATACAATTATCATGGTAAAACCATGGTTTATTTTTACAAGGGTTACTTCTCAATTGGTGTCCTTGTAAGTCATGTAATCCTAGACTCCTGCTTCTTTTGTGGTTTACTATTTTTGTGTGTAATCTCTTAATTAGTTTAGTGTAATGTCCCCTACTTCACCAAGAGTGTCTTATCATGTCATTGAATTGCATAGTCCTTACTTCTTCATCAGTGTCATGTGAGATTATTGTTTCTTTCTTTCTTTCTTCTTCTTTATATTTGTCTTTTTAGATCACCAACAGAAGAGTGTTGTCCGTCACAAGTTCCGGTCCACCATGGCCCATGACATTGGCTATGCCATGCTCTGTGTCTTCTCCTACATTGCAGCAGCCAGGAATGCAGAGACCATCAGCCGTAAGGAGCTGGAGGCACGGATGGCTGGGAGGAGGAGAGAGTTCATGCAGAGCTAGAAGATGGATAGGGGAGGGGGGCAAAGACGGCTAGAGGAGGGGGACTTCATACAGGAAACTTAACATGGTGGGTGGGGGATGGAAAGATGGCTGGAAGGAGGAGAGAGTTTATGCAAAATTAAAAGAGGAATTGGCGAGGGGGCAGAGATGGCTAGAGGAGGGGGCCTTCATACAGGAAACGCAAAATAGTGGGTGGGGAGGTGAAGGTGACTGGAACTAGAAGAGTGGTCCTGCAGAGTTAAAAGATTGATTGGGGAGGGGGCAGAGGTGGCTAGAGGAGGGGGAATTCACACGGGGAACTTTACAAGGTGGATGGGGGATGGTTTATGCAGAGTTAAAAGATGGGTTGGGAGGGGGGAAGAGATGTTCAGAGGAGGGGGACTTTATACAGGGAACTTTACATGATGTGTGGGGGATGGAAAGATGGCTGAAAGAGGGAGAGAGTTTATGCAGAGTTAGAACATGGATGGGGGGAGCAAAGGTGACTACAGGGGGATAGACTTTATACAGGGAACATTGCATGGTGGATGGGGAGGTAAAGGTGGTTGGAAGGAGGAGAGAGTTCCTGCGGAGCAAGAAGATGAATTGGGGAGGGGGCAAAGATGGCTAGAGGAGGGGAGTGTTATACAGGGAACTTTAACTTGGTGGAAGGGGAAGGTCATCGTGGCTGGAATGAGAAAAAAGAGTTCCTGCAGAGGTAGTGGTGGATGGGGGAGAAAAGGCTACTAAAAGGAGGAGGAAAAATAGGGACGTGGGGATGGGACGAGGAGCAGAGTTCATGCAGAGCTAGATGAATGATGAAGAAAGTTCTGATGGATTGAAGAAGGAGAGAGTTCATGCAGAGTTAGTGATGGCTGGAGGAGGAGGAGAAGCTGGTAAGAAGGAGAGGAGAGGTAGGGACATAAGGATGGGACAAGGAGCGAGTTCATGCAGAGCGAGATGAGTGATGGTGGAGTTTAAGATTAAGATAGGTGGAAGGAGGGGAGAGTTCATGCAGGGTTTGGTGATGGACGGGAAGGTATTCTAGAAGTATTAACTACATGTATGTGTACTGAAATGTGATCTTTTGTATTCTTTGCATATGCCTATTCTTGGTAATACAGTGCAACTGCATATATAATATACATATTCTTGGCAGTTGCCTATTCTTGGTAATAAAACAATTCTGTTCTCTACTACTCATCAATTTAATATCATGAAATTGAGATATTATTGCTGAGGTTTATAGTCAACATACATATTGTAATGGTAGTGTATTACTTCATCAGATATGCATACAGCTGAGAAGAACGGAAGAGTGTGTGTATCCAGAGTCTCGAACAATAAAATACATTTTGTCAGTAGAAAAGCCACCCCTTTGCCGTATTACTATTTGTGACCGTCCAGCACAAGAAGTAGGCCAAAATAAATTTTAATTTCTCTAGTACATATTTTTAAGAGGTAAGCTCACAGCTTTAAAATTATTTATAACTTGTTGAAACTGGACCATCCTAACCCATTCAAAAAGTTATTGAAATAAGAGAGAGTTAGGAGGTGCAGTTTCACAGAAAAGGGAGAAAAGAGGATTTAAAGATTACGTTCAATCAGGTGTGCCATGCAAAAGCACTTGTCCGAAAACAACATGGTCCAGAAAACCTGCCAATTTCTCAGTTGTGGTTTTGTTTTAAGCCACCAAATTTTGACAGTAGATAGAGAAAAGAATACTCTTTTAGATAAGACAAACTTGAAAAAAAATGAGTTGGTCAACGCCAAAAAGACCCATTTTGGTCTATTACAGAGAATCATAATCTCTGACTTTTTGTTGGTTTGGAGCTGGGCGGTCACATATATGCCATCAAGTTTGACCCCAAACAGCAATGATGGCCTTTTTCATAGAACTCATCTAATGACCATACACAATTCAAAATGATAATTTATTCCAGAGAAAAGGGTAGTTTTTAGCTGTAAGCTTATAGGTTCATGAAACTGTTGTAGTACATCTTATCAACTTGTCACAAACATTACCAATTCAATGTCTGGTAAAGTTTGTGGATCCATTCCTGCAGTTCATTCCAAATTAAAATTCCAAAGCTTTAATGAATTTATGCATTCCTCTTTATATTCCTTGCATAATTTTGAATGATATTTGGAGGTTTTATAATGAACATTGGAGTTGTCTGAAAGAATGCCAGATTAAACCATCTGTTGCATGCAGAGTGATACATATCAACCAACATAATGATGTTCTATGGGACCAAGCAAATGTATAAATTCCATATATGTTCCATTATTACTTCATAATGTACCAGTGAAGTATAAACTGAGATATAAAATTGTAAACTGCTAAGCGTAAATGATTTCTTTCAGATGCGATTGTAATTATAAACATAATATTAAAATAAAGATTACATTATTTCAAATGATTGTTACTCAAACAAATGAATTGAAAAGAAAATGTAATGTAACTAGACAATACTAAATGAATCAAAGATTACGTGATTTTCATTATTTCAAATGCTCGTTACTCAAACAAATGAATTAGAAAGAAGATGTAATGTAACTTGAAGTGATACTTCATAAGCTTGCAATGTTTCATTCCCAAAAGAGTGGAATCATTTGCCAGTCTGTGTCTCGTGTCAGATATCGAGACCAATCAGCAGTATTATATCCGAGACCACAGGTCCCGAGACCCCAAAACACACCCTTTCCATAGGGTGTGTACAGGTGACTCAGACCGAGACCGAGGCCAGTCCTAGGCCGCCCCAAAACACAACCTTTCCACAGGGTTTGTACAGGTAACTCAGACCGAGACCGAGGCCAGTCCTAGGCCGGCCCAAAACACAACCTTTCCATAGGGTTTGTACAGGTAACTCAGACCGAGACCGAGGCCAGTCCTAGGCCACCCCAAAACACAACCTTTCCATAGGGTTTGTACAGGTGACTCAGACCGAGACCGAGGCCAGTCCTAGGCTGCCCCAAAACACAACCTTTCCACAGGGTTTGTACAGGTAACTCAGACCGAGACCGAGGCCACCAGAAATCGTCCTTGAGACCGGTCTATCAGAGGGGGCAGAGGTTGGAGTCGTAAAACATACATGGGGGGGGGGGTGGTTGAGCGTGGGGGTGGGGATGCAATGTGCAACTAAGAGTACAATGCAATTTGCCAAACACCAAGATGCTTTCTTTCTTGCATAATTTCATTTGTTCCGTGCAATATTAGCATTCATATATCATTACAGTACTCATATAATTTATGTTCAAGATACTATTAGAGGTACTTTTATGTAGTGTGTGAAATCAGTGGAGACTGGCTTATGATTTGGTAACATTATCGTGGTATTCACTTGTGAAAGGTTCCCTGTTTTGCCTCATGGGGGCAGCAAACAAATTGTAGTGTGGTTGAGATTCTTAATACTCAAATAAAAGGGGATCACACTAGTCTGATACTCTTGTTGGTGAGTTAAGGGGTACCTTGGTCTAAATGAAGGAAATATGTCATTATAGATGACGTCACAAATGAAGTACTAGCTGGGCATGGTAGATCATTTATATGCGATCAACTTTCTAAGTTTAATGTTTAAATACATATTGAAATCTGAAAATTTGCTAAATGCAGCGGAAGATAATAAGTATGACAATATATGAGTTCAGTAAAATTGAAATAGTGATAGAATGCCCAGGTATTGAAATTAGGGGACATAATAATATTGTCAATGTGAAAGACATTGAATTGTTTGAATCTCTATTGAAAGAAAGGTATATCACCCTTTACATTGAGTAACATCATTCAAATTCTGTTCAAACTGTGTTCTTTCCATATTTATTGATGAAAAATCAGCGTTTGCAGTACAGTCTAACAGTACAGAAATATTTACTTCATGAATGTATTTAAGTCTTCAGGATATACATGTACAAGTATGTGTTTTATCATTATTTGCCATACAGAATAACAGGTATATTAAAGATGAATAAATTATCTCAAAATGCATTGTGTACACTAAAATAGTTAACTATGCCATGCTATTCATTGTGTTATGTATTGAAGAACATGCATTAAATGTCATGTAAAATATATATCGCGGAAATTGCTCTCAAAACAATATGCAAATGATATGTAAATATGAGATAGTAGTCATATATGAATTTATTATAAACATATGTCATTTTGTATATACATGTACAGTACTCAGTACTTCTGTTCTAACACAGCAACAGAAAGAAAGATAAACTCCAGTCTTGTTGGGATATTTTATGGGATGTGGCAGCCTCAGTATGGAAGAAGAAAATTGTAATTCTCGTCATTCTTATTTGACAACCTGAATTTGGCCCATTTTAACATCTCTTCAACATCATGATGCTTAGTACTGGCAGTAACAAATTGTATTATGTTTTAAGATATTGTTTATTGCTCTAAGATCATTTGGAGTCATTTCACTTTCTTGCTTTGTATAATTGACCTCGTGTGGTCATAAAAAGAAAAGTTCTTATAATTAGTCTATGCACTATACTATAATTGGAAAAAGCAGGACTTTGAAATCATACCTGATGGATTGTGTTCATTTAATTGATCTGAAACTTGATATTGAAACACAAACAAAGGGCTTGTCTTAACCACTCCTCATGCAAACTAACCGTAGTTCATTCAAAATACGTTAGTATGAACAGAATTTGAGTCTGTCTTGCATAGTAGAGTTTTTTAGGACGCTGTGATGAATGGGTCCAGCCTAGTTCCTGGTCAGTAATTGGACTAGTTCCATTGTCATTGACGGGTCCAGTTCTTATTGATTGGTCTAGTTCTTGGTCATTAATTGGGTTAGTTCTATGGTAAATGATTGGTCTAGTTTCTGATCATTAATTGCTCTAGGTTTTAGTCATTGATTGGTCTACCTCCATCGGTCCTTTATTGGTCTAATAATCTGATTCTTGATTTGTCATTGATTGGACTAGTTCCTGGTCATTGACTGGTCTAGTTCTTTTTCAATAATTGCTCTAGTTCTGGTCATAAACTGGGCTTAATTCCTGGTCACTAGTCCTTGGTTGGACTAGTTTTCTTAGTCAAAGATTAGTCTAGTTCTGAATCTTGATTGGTCCAAGTCCAGGTCATTGAGTGATTAAGTTCCTGGTCAATTAATTGGTCTAGTTCTTGGTCTTTAATCCAGAAACTAACTCCTAGACTTATGTAGCTTGAGTTATTCTTCTTTTCAGTATTATTACCTAGTCTATACAAAGGCAGCTTCACTTCACATCCCATGCATGTCGTTCTTTTGCATTATTTACATTGAAATGTGTTAAATGAATAGAGACAACATACATAATGCCAGTGTCTAATTTATCATGTGCTTCTAGTACTATATTATTGGGTATTTCAGATCAGTTTATAAGATGAAATAAAGCATATGTGAGCATTCTAGATATTTTATTACTGTACTTCAACATTCTTTGGTCTTCTCAATGTGTGCTAGCAATATATAAGGCTAATTATATCAGTAAGTAAACCACCTATTTTATTGTATCAGTGTAAAATTTTATTGATGTCTAATTTAGGCAGATGATAGAAATCATTGAGATTAAAGATTGTGTTGCACTGTTTATGACGAGAACTTGGTGTTTGAGCGTATATTTTTCCATTGCATAGAAGGTCAGGAGTCATATGCAGATGGCGTCAAAGTTCAACGTGAGAGGTTAACGTAGTCAGTCGCCTAAATTAGCAGCCAATCTCCGGTTCTGAATGTGTTTTATTATTATACCATATGCTCAGTGTGTTTTAATCACCGCACCAATCTTGTTGATATAGGAGGTAAAATGGTTTTCTGGAGTTAGTGTGTGTGGCAAACAAAATCAAGGTTGTTTTTGTGACGCGATAAAATTTCAATATTGATTTTGTGATAAAACTGCTGACTTATTGCATGATGTTGATGGCCTTTTAGGTATAACATTTGTTAGGAGTTGGGTGAACAAGTTGATACTGTGACATTCTTGTTAGAATTGTTGGTGTCATCAGGGATGTAGTCGAGGCCGGCTGTTCCAAGTCACGAGGCCGCTGGAAAAATATTTTTCCCATAGACTTTGTACACGTGACTCGGTCCGAGGCCGGCAAAATCTGGCCTCGAGGCCGGCCTCGACTACATCCCTGGGTGTCATAGATTAACCTCATCAACCATTTCTCGAGCTTTGGCAGGTTATGCTTCGGGGGTCTCATTCAATTACATCTGAATTTTTTTCCTCTTCTACGATATTTAAGGTGATACAACAGAGTGAGCTATTTTGCGTGCATAATGAATCATCGACCAGGTCTTGTATTGGCATTCAAAAAGATGTGTAGACACAAGTTTTCGTGTGCATTTTGCTTTCACGATACTCACACAGTTAAATGCTCACAACAATTTTTGGTTTTACAGTAACCTGTCATGAAATGCATTGATAAAGGTACAGAGAAAGGTCTGTCTGTATATTAAGAGAACACAATAAGGCCTAGGCAGCTCATGGCAAGAGGGAAAAACAAAGTCCTCACGAAATTGTTGATCTGGATTGCGCTACTAATGCAGGTACATGTAGGTACTATTTGCCAGTATTCTATTTTCATTTTTGTATTTTGATGTAAAGGAATCTATCAAATTCAATGCTTTAATGTGCTGTAAATACAGTTTGTAAGTAAACAGACTTTTTGTCAGGTATCTCGTTTGTCTAAACATCACAGAATATATATCTACTTGTAAATAAAGATAGAACTGACCTAATATGTACATACAATGCAACACCGTATCAGCCGAAATATGCTATGTTTATTTTATACAATGAATTCTTGTAATGTATTGATCTGTGTAAGTTGTTAATGAATTAATTGGCTTGCCTGTTGATGATTTGTTGCCACTATTGCTGAAGTTAGCGCATTAATATTAAATTCCAATAAATTTTCTTGTCATGATGTCATTTGAGTGTTAAGATGTGGGACTTGATAGAGAACAGGGTATCACTGGTATCATCAAAAGCGAGTTCCAAAACCTAATGGGGGACAGATTTGCACAAGGCATGCTACATAGCCATCAGTGTCATATTTAAACAAGAATGGCAATTTGATTTATTTTATTTTGGTCCATAAATATCCTTTGTTTTATAAATGATTTAAATCATTTGTTGATAACCATTGCAAATATTGCCCTCCTAAGTGGGAACAGGGTAATTTGATAGAATTTGAATCAATTCTTCCTTCAAAACCCCTTGGCCTATTTTGTTAATTTTTCAGGCAAAAGTGAGAAATGAAATCCTGATTATTTTTGTCACTTGACCAATATCTAATGTCTTTCTTTGTTTTCAATTTAAATCAATGATTTTTTTTTCGTATTAAATCCCTGATTTGAATTGTGATTTACAAATTACAGTCAACTTTGCATAAGTCGAATCACTCGGGACCACACAAATCACGTCGACTTAGACAAAATTCAAGTGACAGTTTTGTTTACAATTTTATGGTAAAGTTGACGGAAACCTGTAAAGGGAATTGGAGGCTGTCAAGACTGTACCAATGTCCTGGAAAAAGGAAAAAAAAGAAGAGAGGGAATGGGAAATTAATGATATTTTTACTGTCATGCTGACAGGCAGAGATCAAAAGGTCAACCCATTAAGACCAACAAGAATGACAGTTGTGGCCACTTCAACCTAGGCAAATGAGTTAACACTTGTTTGCTCCCTTTGGGACTTGAAAATATGTTCGAGATAGGCGAAATTCGATTTAAAAAAATCAACTTAAAAGAAAAACTTCCCATTGAAAAAGCACAGAGCAAATTGGGACTGTCAAAAATATTCGACATCGGCAATATATCAACTTGTGTGATGTCGAGTTATGCCAACCCTGGAATTAGACAAAATGTACTGTCTTTAATAACAGCAGCAGTAGCAACAACAACAACAATCACAATAACAGTAACTTTAACAACATGAACAACAAAAAACAAAATGGCTTCATTCGTCATTCTGTCTGCAGTCTAGTTCTGATATCATCCATACTACGTATGTCTGTGGAGTGTAGCAATCTTGAATTTTATATTCTGATTTATTTACTAACTGCCTGTAGTGGTTGAAACAATGGTGACCTGCAATATACTATGTGATTGGTGGATAGACATCACATGACAAAGAAACTGTGTTGGCATTCATGAATATGTATGATGAATTTATCTTAGTGCCAAACAATGTGTAATACATAAGCAATATACCAGCTGTCACTGCGATAAACGTGTTAATATTTTGTATTGTTTGAGCGATATAACATTGTAGACTTAACAGTATGTAGAAAAACTGTGCTGTAGATGCGTCAAGCTGTTTTTATTGTTGTTTTGTTTTGTTGTAGTTTTTTTTTCTTGGAAGAATGACCCATTGCATATATCTTGTCCCAAAGTGATATCTACATGTACCTTTATTTGGAAATATTGCAATCAAAATATATTAAACATAAGTTGCCCATTCTTGGTCACTTTAATCACAGAAATTTCTCTGGCTAAATATGAAAATTCTAGATAGGGTGATTTTACTATGCATTTTCCCATAGGGAAAATAAAAACCTCCAGCTAAAATAACTGGAGTTTTTCTCTGGTTTAAGTTTTATGCAATGGGTCCCTTGTCTCTTAATCTTTGGCAAGAGAAAAGAATTCAGATATTATTGAATAATTCTTTACTCCCAATTATTTTCCAACTTTAAAATGATTTGTGTATTTTAAGGGAAACAAGACCCTTAAATAAACTTTTTGCAGTTAGGGTACTGAAAATAAATCATATTTGATTTTGTATAATTTAATTACTTATGTCTGCATTTTATTCATGAGATTGTTAATTTGATACTGCTTATGAAATCATGGCATGACAGTTCAATTATGTGCAAACATTTATTCAGGCTTATTCTGGCAATATGCATAAAGATTATATTAATCAAATATTGAACTTTGATATAAGATTTAACCTGATATAATGTTCATTGACAAATTGAGTCTTGTGTACAAAGAATACTAAATTACATGAAGTCAGAAATTTTGATAAAGAGTCGCATTTTTACACACACACACACACACACACACACACACACACACACACACACACACACACACACACACACACACACACACACACACACACACAAAATCACTTGCAAATCTGATTATTAATAAAATTTGATGAATAATTGGAAAAAGGGGAAGTATATACAAGTTAACAATGTTTTGATCACAGTATTATGGGCTTTGACTAGCAGTGTTCTAAATTTGTTCTTTCAACTACCTCGCATATGATTTGGGTAGAGACATACAAACTTGTTAAAAATTGTGAAATTTTATCTTGGAAAGAGATGCTGGCATGCAAGGACTTTTAGTAACTTCAGTTGAGTGTTGACACAAAGCATGGCTGGAAGAGATTTCATGGAATCATACTGTGCTAAAATGATTGTCATGGCAACAGTAGTATACTATCGTGCTTATTTTAAATGTTTTGAATCAACTTCTGTTGATCATTGCAATGAAATTGTTGAAAAAAAAAATGTTATATATTAGGACAAATGCCAGTGTGAAATATAGAAAGACTGCATGTCTTGTATTGTAAGAGCTGTTTCTCAAACTTATAAACACATTTGATTTGTTATTTTTGTACCTGAACATTTTAAGTTGGCTGTATGTCGTCGTATATTTGTTTATTTTGTTATACGTTTACTGTTTGTCTTTCTTTGATATCATACTACGACTGGTAATGTCAGCTGTGCAACGCATATCTTGCTTGTTTATTTGACACAAAATAAGGTAAAATTATTGTAAAATTATTATTTGAAAAAAGGGTGAAAAGTAGAATGTCTAGTGGGAATAGACAGTTGGATTCCGTAATGAATGCAATGAGATATGATATGGAATGTAAAAAGAAAAACTAAATAAAAATTGTATATCGGGATATACCTATATACTGTGTAAGTATGGGAATGGTGTATAACTTTAAAAAAATATTAATGTATTAATGAAAAAAATATTAACATATTCGTGTAATAAATGGAGATTCCTAAACTTATGTGATAAAGTTATCTGCTGGTTATGTCTTACTTAATTGTGACTAATCTATGAGGGAATCTGATTATGTTTTTTCGGTGGCTGTTTGTGTGCATGTGTGTGTGTGTGTGTGTGTGTGTGTGTGTGTGTGTGTGTGTGTTGGTGTATGTATGTATGTGTGTGCGTGTGTGTGTGTGCGTTTGTGTTGGGGTGTGTAAGTGTGGGTTGTGTGTGTCTGCATGTGTGTGTGTGTGTGTTTGTGGGTGTTGTGTGTCTGCATGCATGTGTGAGTGTTGGGTTGTGTGTCTGTACATTGTGCGTGCACGTGTGTGTGTGTGTGTTTGGTTTATGTGTGTCTGTGAATGTGTGTGTGTGTGTGTGTGTGTACATGTGTGCATGGGCGACGATCCCCCTTGAATGAATTTTAATCACGATTTTTTGCATTCAAACATTTTTCCACGCGTGTCTAGCAAAGCTAATCCTGTGGAAATCGCGTAAAGGGGGAGGGGGGGGGGCAAAGGGGCAAATAGGACATTGATTTCAGAGGAACATAGGGGTAGGATATGTGCAAGCTAGGTTGAAATAAATGTACAAGAATGCTTTGGCGTGATAAGAAGTAAACGAAGGAGTTGAATAAATAACGCCGCGTAAATTTGACAAACAGTAAGATACATGTAGTTTTAAAATAATCAAGCATAGCCCTGAAAGTCAACCGTCAGTGGTCACGCTCGTCATCAATGGCCATGGTGTAACAAAGATGGAAAATAAACAAAATCATGACCAAACATATTTTGTACGTCCGATTTAGAAACGGATATTGTTTTCTTTTTGTTTTCCATCTTTGTCACATCATGGCCACTGATAACGAGTGTGACCACTGACTGTTGATTTTCAAGGCTATACTCGATTATTTTAGAAAGTATTTTACGTGTTAGTTATTCAACTCCTTTGTTTATAAATATATGCATGCATGAATGGGTATGTGTAATTTGGTCCTTGTGTATGTGTTTATGTGTTGTGTGTGTGTGTGTGTGTGTGTGTGTGTGTGTGTGTGTGTGTGTGTGTGTGTGTGTGTGTGTGTGTGTGTGTGTGTGTGTGTGTGTGTGTGTGTGTGTGTGTGTGTGTGTGTGTGTGTGTGTGTGTGTGTGTGTGTGTGTGTGTGTGTGTGTGTGTGTGTGTGTGTGTGTGTGTGTGTGTGTGTACATGTGTGCATGGGCGGCGATCCCCCTTCGAGTTTTAAAGTTTATCATTATGTTCTTTCTCTTTTGGTAGCACTTTCTATACTGTTTATTTACTTAATTGATGCAGGATGCATATTATACAGTACAATATTTTGTTTTGTTCATTTCATATAAAATAATTACGTTTGTCAACGTGTGTGCTTTTTATTATGACTACATTGCAAACACTTTTTCCTGGAATATCATTCAACATAACTCCTATTATCACCTTACCACAACGTATTACAATCTGAGTTGAAGCATACACGAATTATATACAAAAACGGTACAATTTCCAGCTGGATTCATTAACCTGAAAAATTCGGTGATTAATAACTCCCTACGTAAACTGCTATTGTACAATCGGAAATTTTGCGTTGGTGTTCCGTGACATTTTTTTCTAGAGGTTTTTTTTAAACCAAATTTGTAAACCCAACAAAGGTTAGGGATATACGTCACATTGATGTATTTTGCATTTATTTGTGTTCAAATTGTATAGTGTATTGGAATTAATATTTCAGATACTACAGAAACTACATTTTAAAATACAAGTAAATGAAGTGTAAAAATACAATCGAATCCATTAGATCAAGAAATAAAGAAATACATAAAAGGTTCAAGAGCATTACGTTACTGTACTTGATTCGTAATAATTTGCACATTCACCAAATACACTATTCACATTATACTGTACATATATGATCGTGCCATACATTATTATCACAAGAACGACCTTTCTTACAAATAAAACCTCCTTTAAACATCAAATTTTTAGACTATGATGGACACGGCATGTTCAAATCACATTTTACGATCTATATTGGCGTGATTAATTATGAATATCAAACAAATACCGCAGATACCATTAATTGCACTATGTATTCTTGTACATAATAAAGTACGAAATGCCAAGTTTGCATCCGTTTGGACAATCAACAACTGAGATCTTAGGGGTCCTGATGCCCCACTCCCGTTTTTCTATCCGTAGGTGTAGAAATGATGGGTCATAAGTCATATATTTACAAGTAAATATGTCATTAACATTGTCAAGAACACAAAACAGCAACAACACATCCATGAAATTATACTCTTAACTGGTGTATAATCTTAATGGCAGGTGTTTTTTGTTTATCTTAAAAGACTGGATTAGTATATCTCCTCCCGTAGGAAAAAAAAATCGAAGTAACGTTTTCCACTCTCAAATTAATCAATTAAACATGACAGCAAGACTATAAGGGAAGGAGGCGTGATACGCTAAACATCCATAACAAAGACAATAATACTACATAAAAACAATGAAGAAACATACCTATGTACATTTATAAAAGTCATAGAAAACAACGTCTGGTTACAGAGTTATATGTTTAAAGATGTAAAAGCTCTTTATATGAAACACAGAATTTCCTCTCTTTTTTAGCTGCAAGTAGTGATCTGTTCAGCTTACATTACTTATATTACAGTATGAGTAAACACATGACATGAATGTAAGACATATTTTGATCCGGTGACAATTGCTCCGATGTCATGCGCTAACAGTGACCTCATCCCCAACCCTAACCCTAACCCTATTCTGAGCTGGGAACCCAATGACAACCCTGACCCTAGATCTTTGTTTTCTAAGATATTGTCACCGGAGCAAATGTCGCATCACCGATGACATAATCATTTCGCATTCATATGGTATATTAAATTCATATTGCATCAATGGTGACGGCTTAGCCATCAGTTTTGTGAAGCATGCCACTGATATTTTCGTCCAAGTTTGTGTAGTTTATGTAGTATGATGACATTGGTTATTAAGACATTCGTTCATAACAAATGCAACCAGTCAAGCATGCAAATTGCAAACGCAAAATATTGACAAAATGAATTTTCGGCATATTTTACTTTAAAAAAATGACTGCTGAGCAGTCACCGGTGACGAAATATGAATAGCCAATGAACCCACAATGAAGGATGTTTTTATTTGCATACCAAATCGTTTTTGCTCAGATTTATTTTAATCCAAATAAAAATTACGTAGATATTGATGCAATGTTCAAAACTTGAGATTCATCCGTTATTAAGTTATTGAAATTTAAGTGATACTTCCACTTGAAATTGGGCCTTTGCTCAAGTAGTATTTTGGAACGATAGTGTAGGTTTCAGACACCGGGTGTAGCCGTCATTTACTAATTATAAAGTTGGTAGAGTCCAACTGTAATAATTGGCAATCGTCCAACTGGAGGTGTTAGTTTTTAACTTTGTAAGCTTTAATCCGTGGGTATTCAGTTTTAACTGGATGACTCACGAATCAGGTATGGTGGGTAGACTAGCAGGGGCGTCAATCCACTTTTCGGATGGGGGGGGGGGGCAAAACTGAAAAAAAAAATGTCAAACTGCAATAGACATAGTGTTTTGCATGAAAATTGTGTATTCTTGTGCTTGGTTTCATGGGTTTGTAGTGCCTTCCGATGCTTTGTAAACATATCCTTGCATACATATTATCAATTTTAAAGTTGTCCAAATTATTATTTTATTTTTTTTTATTTTTTTTTATTTTTATTTATTTTTTTTGGGGGGGGGGTAATTCAATATGATTGCCCCTCCAATATTTTCATTGGGGTGGCGACTGCCCCCTTGCCACCCCACGATCGACGCCCATGCAGACTAGTTTAGACCCTAACAGCTGCATGAAATTCAATTCAGTTCGCGTCGATAAGTCGCTCCATAGGCCTATAGTTTTTATTTTTACGTATCTTGATTTTTCAGGCCAAAGATTTTGTGAGAGGTAGATTCATGCGTATATTTACATTATAATGAGCTTTACCCTTCCTACTCAAAAGTATTGAAACATACACTATGACGCATGCATTTTGAGTAGAAGGGGTTTTTCTATAATGACGTGCTAATGAAGTTTATTATTGGAGAATAACAAATTATTTGAAAAGAAATCAATGAATATAATTTCTCCTTTCTTCTCCAAGGCGGAGAGATTATCAAATGCAGGCGCACCCACGACAGTGGGGCTGGAATATAAAAATTAACATTTCTTCGCCTCCCTATAGCGGTGGGGTGTTAATTCACACTAGCATCGTAATTAGATTTCATATTTGTCGTCAAACGGTTTTAATGGTTTGGAAAGACTTCCCTTCTAAACAAAAGTCAATATGTTCCTTTGATGGAGAAAGGAGAAATTATATTCCATTGATTTCTTTCAAATAAGTTTGTTAATTTTCCAATAATAATACTTCATTAGGACATCATAATAAGAAAGACCCCTTCAATTCAAAATGCATGCGTTATATTGTATGTTGCAATACTTTCGAGTAGGGAGGGTAGATTATTAGGTCGATAAGTTCACTTCGGGGTGTGCAAATCACGGACGTAATCAATTAATCTTTAAAGTAGAGTAATGCTATCATCCCCTGATATCAATTTTTCGATATTTTCAGAGAATTGGGCTTGTATTTTAGTTTTTTATTTTGAAATACAGGTTTTATATTGTACTAGACAGATGACATTTTCCTATTCTGGTAGCAACCATTTCACGATCACGAGACAGACGGCGATCATCGGCGTCAGTGCAGTCGGCCGAATAGACGAACACACATCGACATCGTTATCATCATTATCGAGTCCCTTGATAAATGAAGTGCACAGCTCAATACTCATTACCTCACTTCTATCTTCTATCATCGACGTCGAAGTTGACCCAGTCGACGTCCATTCAGTCGGCCTAATCCACGTCAATGCAGTTGGCCGATTCGACATCAATGCAGTCGGCCGATTCGACGTCAATGCAGTTGGCCGATTAGACGTCAATGCAGTCGACCTTATCGACGTCAATGCAGTCGGCCGAATTGATGTTAATGCATTCGGCCGAATCGACGTCAATGCAGTCGGTCGAATCGACGGCAATGGAGTCGGCCGAATTGACGTCAAGACAATCGGCCGAATCGACGTCAATGCAGTCGGCCGAATTGACGTCAAGACAGTCGGCCGAATCGACGTCAATGCAGTCGGGCTAATCGACGGACACACCTCGACATCATCATCGTCGTCGAGTTGCTTGATAAATGAACTGCACAGAGAAATACGCAAATTACCATTTAAATCTGAAACAAAAAATAAAAGGAATACTGTATAAGCATACAAGGTGTACTTTAACAGAAATGCTGTTTCTCATCACGTTACTATAAAAAGAAACTTGTCTGATTTTCCGTTTATGTAATAGAGATATAATACATCTATATATTTCATAGATATGCATATATATAAATATGTGAAAATATGATAATCCGGAGTGCAATTCTTATAGTTAAATGAATGCCATGAAGACGAGAAACTAAGAAGAATTATACTTCACATGCACTTTATTTCTTGAGGTGAAGTGATAAAAAAACTGGCAAAGACGAATTTATAGCTATTAGCTATAGTACACGTACATATACAAACACAATTTAATACACACATAAATAACAAAACAGTTGATAGGCCTATATGCCAACACATGTGTATTATAAGATCCAAATACTAAAGAAACGAAAAACCACACCTGAAAAAAAGTGTAAATTACTTTTCTATAAACAAGTCAAGGGTGTCACCAGTCTCTGCTATATTATTAAAGCAGAATGAAACCCAGACATCTTCCTCTACTCAGAGAATACAGAACAATAAAAGAAATACAACAGTGAAAGTTTGAGCAAATTTGGTTGAACGGTTCAAGA
>JZLH01S0068405.1:0-11183 GCA_001188425.1 Eucidaris tribuloides
ACCAGCTAAATAGCGAGTGAAAACCATAATCGGGGAGGGGGGAGAAGGTGGCTAACGGGAAAAATGCTTCACGATCAAATCATTTTTACCCGGCCACATTTTCAAAATAGGGCCTTCACCCTAAACCATGAAACGGGGGTTTAAAACACCAACTTTTGAAAGGAGGGTTAAAACGTCCACTTTTATATAAAGAAGGAGGTGTTTTCCGGCAAATAGAGGGGTGTTTGGGGTGTCAACACCACCCTGGGTTGTTTGAACACCCCAAACCTCCCCACGGTTGGGCATATACCCTTGGTTAAAACTTGTAACAATAATAATTATAATTGCAATATGAATTAATTTATAGCGATATACACGTATTTGTTTAATAGCGCTTGAACAAATCAAAACAGTTCAATACAATAATACAAACAAATCAAAGAAATGAATAGAAAATCATTCAATTACAAACACACACACACAAAACAAAAGTTCACCCTGACGTCAAGTTGGTTTTAATAAAAGCAGCAAGAGGAGAGGGACATATTTTGGTGTACCTCAGGGCAGTGTACTAGGTCCCCAACTGTTCAATCTCTTCATTAATGATATATCTTCCTTTGTATTACCCTAGGAGATAACTGGCTTTAATCAGAATTTTTGCTGGGGAAGATTTGAAAGTCTAATCCTATGTAGAATTTTGTGCTGAATCTGAAAAACGCAGTCTTATTGACCGCACTCATGACATTTTTAGGGTTTTGGCAATTTTTAGGCAAAAAGCGACTATTTTTATCATTTTTGGTAAAAATCAGATTTGGGGTCAAAACTGCATGAGTAAGGTGAAACAGCCCTGACTTATGTAAAAGAGGATGCTGATTCCAATAAAAGCAGTCTTAGTTACCCATTTTTCGACATTTTAGTCAGTTCGGCTACTTTTTGATAGAAAATGTCAAATTTTATCATTTTTTGGGTGAAAAATAAGATTGTTCTTCTGTAATTCAGAATTGGGTCCTAAGTTTTAGCAAGCCTTATCTACTTAGAAAATTGCGCAGATATCTAGCAAGCAGGATTATTGTGCTCAATAGTTTTGTTTTGGCCATTGCAGCCATTTTGGGGCTAAAAATATCTATTTTGGTCAAAAATCAATTTTTGGAGTTCTGTACTGGAATTTTCATGGTGGTTGCAAAATGTGAGTGAGGATGATCGTAGTTGACAAGTGTATTGATTTTCAAATGTATTCTCATTGATACGAATCATGATATTTTGATTTGGAGGGAATTTTGGGGCAAAAAATGTCGTTTTTCATCATTTTTTGTAAAAAGTAAGATTTTAGGCAAAAACCAATTTTTAAACGTTTGGGAAACGCATGACTTGTGTAATAGAAAATACAGATTTCAAAACATCCTTCTAATCAATGTCAGCCTTTGGTCTTTTGATCAAATTGGCCATTTGAAGGGCCAAAAAATGTATATTTTCATCATTTTAGTTAAAAACAGGTGTTGGGGTTCAGAAATGAAACTTTCCCACTTTTGCCAAGTTTCTTGAGAAACTGTTCTCATTTGAAAAGTTTAGAGTCTTCTGTAAGAGGTTTTATTGAGTCTAATAACGACATTCTGATTATTTTGTCAATTTTCGGGACAAAATATAAAATTTGATCATTTTTTGGTGAAAAATAAGATTTTTCTTCTGTAATTCAGAATTGGTTCCAAGTTTTAGCAAGCCTTATCTACTAAGAAAACTGCGCAGATATCTAACAAGCAGGATTATTGTGCTCAGTCGTTTCGTTTTGGCCATTTCAGCCATTTTGGGGCTAAAAATATCTATTTTGGTTAAAAATATTTATTTTGGTTAAAAATATTTATTTTGGTCAAAACTCAATTTTTGGAGTTCTGTAATGGAATTTTCATGGTGGTTGCAAAGTTTGTGCGAGGACGATCGTAGTTGACAAGTGCATTGATTTACAAAAGTATTCTCGTTGACACGAATCATGACATTTTGATTTGGAGGGAATTTTGGGGCCTAAGATATCACTTTTCATCATTTTTGGTAAAAAGTGAGATTTTAGGCAAAAACTAATTTTAAGCGTTTGGGAAACGCATAACTTGTGTAATAGAAAATACAGATTTCAAAACATCCATCTTTCTCCTTTTGATAAAATTGGTCATTTTGAGGGCCCAAAAATGTCTATTTTCATCATTTTATTAACAAAAAAAAGGTGTGGTGTTCAGAAATGAAACTTTCCCACTATTGCCAAGTTTCTTGTGAAACTGGTCTCATTTGAAACGTTTAGAGACTCCTGTTAGCAGTTTCATTGACTCTAATAACATCATTCTTATTTTGTCAATTTTCGGGACAAATGGCAATTTTATCATTTTTGGTAAAATTTATGACTGTGGGGTTAAGACTAATTTTCGGTAGGGTGAAATAAGCAGGACTTTTTTTTAATGAAAAGTTTGTAAAAAAAAAATGTAGACCACAAGAAAGCATTCTAATTTACCTCATCCTTTCACATTTTGATCAAGTTGTCCACTGTTGGGGCCAAGAAGGGTGTTTTTTCCTTTCATTTTAGGTAAGAAAATATCACATTTTTTCCTCGGCAACTCAGTTTTGGTTCCAAAGTTTTGACCAGCCTATCTTTGTATTTAATTATAAAGAGCGTTTTAAATATAAAAAAAACCCGTGTAATGTAATTTTGGGGGGCATTTTTTGGCCTACATCTATTTTTGTCATTTTCGTTCAAACTCTAAGATTATTACTGATCATAGAGGGTTTTATGAAGGGTATGTATGTAACCCCAAGGAAATTTGGGTTAAAATAATAATAATGAAGAAGAGGAGGAAAGGAAGAATGACAGTAAGGACTATAGTATTACTGTGTACACTCAACTACCTGTATAGTATAAACATGTACACAGGGTCACTGGGTCATGACCTCAGCTTCCCCAATTAACTGCCTCGCCTGGACTTTATATACTGGACAGGTGTGGCCAATAAATCTCCATGCCAGTCAATGAGAATTCCTCCACTAGCAGTGTTTATGTTTAGGCAGAAAATAAGTGTCGTCACCATATACGTCATTTATACAGAATGCCCCACACAAACTGTTTGTCCTTGATGGGTCTGGTCAGTATAATGGTCCCCTAGATTAAAGGAGTACCCTGATGCTAACTGTATGTTGTATATGTAATTGTGCATTTAAGAGATTATTGATTATCTTGTAATTTAGGATTGATCACTATTATGTTTACACTGTTTGTAATAATAATGTAATGTTTTAGGTATTGAATTTTGTTTAAGATAATGTACCTGGATGTTTGGATATCCAGAGAGTTTATGTTCATGTACAATGTTTGAAAAGTTATTATGTTAACTCTTGGTTTAAAAGATAATGATATCTGGTTTAACTTAATATACATAACTGTATAGCCGTCTTATAGTTAGAAGAATATATATTTTCATGTTTAATGTGTTGATAAGGTTTATGATGAACTATCAGTACTATGTTTTAAGGAGTTGCCCATCTTATATTTTGTGATAAGGGAATAGGTCTGTTGTGTTTATGTGGAAAGTTTTACGAGCTCCTTGAGTGGGCTGGCATGAAGCAAAAGTTTACCTACAAGTTTAGTGACTAAGGTGACGTCACATTGTTTTGAAGAAAAGGGGATACCCACTGGTCAATGTTTACTACCAGGAATCAGGTGATGATGTCATTGGTGACTTCATCGGTAGGTGACCTCAGTCCAATAGGAGAAGTTCTTTTGTCCTAATAATTATGTTTAGCCAATGGCAAAAGTTTTAATGAAGTGAGATTATTTGATTGGTTAATGTGATACCATGTAGAAAGCTATGGAGCTACTCTCCAAACTTTTGAATATAAAATGTTAGGAGGAGTACAATTTCCTTCATTCTGCCTCTGCCATCGTTTTATCTTCAAATACTTTTGTACACACTTCAGCAGCAAGCATAGTTCAGCTATATTGTCATTTATCGTTCGAGAATCATTCATCGTTCGAGAAGCATTTTGAGTTACTACTTTCTTCCAAGTTGTGTTAGAAACTTACACGAATTCAGAGTTCATAGGATTTGTATATCCTGACTCTTGTTAATTGAGCTGATTTCACTGTGTTCGAATCTGCTTGCTTGTGAACTGGTATTTGAGTGTTGGCTCTTTAATTAGGTAAGTCCGATATTTTTCACTTGTGTGTTTCATCTGTTAAATTGTTAATTCTTTGTACAAGATAATTATCTTTGTATAGATTTTGTTCATGATTATGGCTGTTGGTTAAAGCTATATTAATTATGATGTTGCTTACTGATTTGAATTTGCTATGAACTTGAATGTTCATTGTTATAGTATTGCATTCATTTGAGACTTAAGAAATGTGTCTAGAGATTATAAAAGCTTACAGTTATTTGACTGACTGTTTGAAATTGTTAGTACTTATGAGATATGTTTGAAATTAGTTAATGAAAGCTGATTTCATTTTGAACTGTTCACTACAGAACACTTACCAGGCTTCAAAGAATTGAAGTGTATGATTTTGATGTTTCATCAGTAAAGTGATTATTTGCTGATAAAGTAATTGAGAGTTTACAAAATACTTTAAGTATTGTATATTACTAACATATACGTGAATGTGTTAAACTGTTCAGTGTAGTTATGCTGCGCGTGGAGCACATGTTTAAAGTTACGAATTGCGAGACTTTCAAGAGAAAAGTCATGTTGCTTTGGTTGATTCAAATCAAGTGGATTCGTTCAGGTCAAGCAAATAGACAGAGCATCTATTTGGGGCGGTGATTCCACATACGCTCATGTAATGGTATTAATGGATACTTTACTGAACAGAAAGTGCACATGTTGCATGCATTTATATTTGTGTTATAACTAACTTATTTAGTATAAGTTTATGATAAGTTAGCTGATGATTACACTCGGGCATGTACCCGTTGATAGTTAATTATATTGCGACTATATGAAAATGATTGTTTCATATGATAGGGTTTTAAGTTTAAATGATATCAGAGATGATATGATGATTTTAACTTAGCAGTTAGGAGCTAGCTGTTAATAGTATGATTGTATTCATACACTCTTTGATTAGGCCTATTGATGTGTGGTCTTTCAACTGGATTGACGTCGACGAATTGGTCTTCAAACCGTTACAGCTAAGACGCTGGATATCGAGAATTGACGTTGTCGCTGTGACTGGTGTGCGGCGTATTTTGAGTTCTTTCGCGAGAACTGTTGATTTAGTTTAAAGATTAAAGCCGGCATAGGTTGTTTAGTTAGATATTAGTATTATATTATAAGAATTATATTGTTTATTTTGTCAATGATTTGTATTATTTGGAAATAGATAGCAAGCTAATAAAGTTTGTTACAAGATTACTTTGTTAAAATTTAATCAAGAGTGTGATTTTCTTTATTTATGAACTCGGGCTGTAACATACGGGTTACATGTATAAAATGTACTAATTTCATTAAAAATATACCATATCATTGCATGTGATGTGATTTGGTTACTTTGAAGACGTTTGGACAAATACATGTATGATATCTGGGGAATAATTTATAAACAAATGATTTATAAATAATGACTTATAAATAGTCTATATGAAATAGACTACTTTGTGAAAGATTGACAAAAAATTGTCCAATCGACTAAAACTTAGCTTGTGCTTGTATGAATTGAACATCATGACATCTAACACATGGCCAAAGAGTGAATAGCTAGAAAAATATGGCTGTGATATTAACAATTTTAACACATTCAGTTACAACGACACCCCTGTCGACTGTCTTAACATCATTATTTTGAAAAATCAATTACTGGCTACATTCACTGCCATAATTTTGGTTATAGTTTTGGGGGCCGTGAATGCATCCAATTAACATTTTGTTTAATCAGTAACACCAATTGGGAAACAACAGTCTTTAATGACCACACCAGGCTAAACTTAACTACCCACAGCTTAATGAAAACATTTCCCTCTTTCTTATTAAATATATTTGTAATGGCCATTCTGTTTATATTATTTAAGAGTAACTTTTCAGAAATACATGTTACCTTCATTTAACAAAATTTAAGGAATAATGCTGAAAACCCAAAATTGTATGGGCAATAGTGATCTTTTGTTTGACATAAACTGTTACATATCTTTCGTTAAGGGCTTGTTGGATAAGACTCCACATGTCTTAGATTCCTGGTTAGTGTATAGCATTTAATTGTGCCCTTGAGAAAGACACTTTTTCAGTGTACCTCTTCCAATGAATAGTAATCTAAGCCAGAGGTCCCATTAACAAATAATGCTAAGAAACAATAAATCCATCAAAAAGTAATTTTCTGTTATTTCTCATAAAAATATAATTAGTTTTGAATAGAGGTGAATAATAATTATGCTTAATTAAACATTCTCATTGAATTTAGATGTTGAAAAAAAATGAGATTAAACTGATTATTTTTTGGCAAAGTGTTTAAATGGCCAAAATGTCTTAAAAGGACGGTTAAAGCGACCGGATTGTCAAGGACATAGGGTACGTGTGACGTGTTTGATTATTTATGTACCCCACTGCAGATATCATATTTGACTAAAAGTCTTCAAAATGACCAAACAATTGCAAAAAGAATGTTAATTTAATTAGCACACTTTTCACTTGTATTAAGCTAAATACCTGGAACAATTCAACTGTATTGCAGTCGTTATATGCTTCCACCCTTCTTTTGCAAGTTACATAACCAGCAACAGGAATAACCTTGCATTACATTAAATTGCATTCATTACCTATATCCTATACTTAAATAATTGTGGTCTCTGATTCTGATATTGATGTCAATTTAATTTGAAAATAATCATGTTTTATCCCCAAAGTGAGTAAAGTGATCAAAATACGGAAGGATGGAGTTAATAATCGACGTTTTTATGATCTGCAGTTTTCTTTACATAAGTCGTGCTTGTTTCACCCATCCCGAAACCAGTTTTGATCCCATAATCATAATTTTTGCTAAAAACGATAAAAATTGTCATTTTGTCGGCAAAATTGCCAAAATAGTCAGAATATTGTTACTGATGTCAATAAAACAACTTTGAAGAATCACTACACTCTACAAATGAGTTAGCTTCACAAGAATATTGCCACCACGCTTACGGTTTTATTTATGAACGCCAAAACCATTTTTTAACACAGAACAAAGAAAATAGGCATTTATATGGCCAATTTGAGCAAAACACCAAATGAAGTGATTAATAAAAGTGATTCAGGAAATCTGCATTTTCTTTTACACAAGTCCCACCCGTCTTCAAAACAGTTTTTTTGCCAAATCTCACTTTTTATCCCCAAAATGATAAAATATGAAATTTTTGCCCCAAAATTCCCTCCAAATCAAAAAATCATGATTCGTATCAATGAGAATACTTTTGGGGAATCAATACACTCGTCAATTACGATCGTCCTCACACAAAATTTGTAACCACCATGAAAATTCCAGTACAGAACTCCAAAAATTGATTTTTGACCAAAATAGATATTTTTAGCCCCAAAATGGCTGCAATGGCCAAAACGAAACAATTGAGCACAATTATCCTGCTTGCTAGATATCTGCGCAATTTTCTAAGTAGATAAGGCTTGCTAATACTTTGGAACCAATTCTGAATTACAGAAGAAAAATCTTATTTTTCACCCAAAAATGATAAAATTTGACATTTTCTATCAAAATGTAGTCGAACTGACTAAAATGTCGAAAAATGGGTAACTAAAACTGCTTTCATTGGAATCAGCATCCTCTTTTATGTAAGTCATTGCTGTTTCACCTTACTCATGCACAGTTTTGACCCCCAAATCTGATTTTTACCAAAAATGATCAAAATAGTCGCTTTTTGCCTAAAAATGGCCAAAACCCTAAAAATGTCATGAGTGCGGTCAATAAGACTGCCTTTTTCGGATTCAGCACACAATTCTACATAGGATGAGACTTTCAAACCTTCCCCAGCAAAAATTCTGATTAAAGCCACTTATCTCCTAGGGTATATCATCCCATACTGCCTTGTTTGCAGATGATATGCTGTTATATAGGCAGATTGATTCATCAGATGATGAAGAACAAGTGCAGAAGGACCTGGAATCCTTGCTCCTTTGGTCTCAACAGAATGGAATGTCCTTTAACCCCACCAAAACCAAGGTCAAGCACATCAATTACCTTGGTGATGTACCACTCTCCTCTACACCCACATTTCAGTATCTTGGAGTAGTGATCAGTTCTAATTTGACCTGGAATGCCCACATTACTTCAATTGTCGCCCATGCCAATCGCATCCTACAGTTCATTAGAACTATAGCCCGAGGGGCATCTACTAATGCCTTCTTTTCCTTGTATAAAGCTTTGGTGTTGCCGATACTTGAGTACGGCATCCCTGCTTGGTTTCTCACAACATCATCTCAATCACAGTTGATTGAGCGTGTCCAGCGCACTGCTACCCGTATTACACTCAAACAAGTGCGGGGTGAGATGTCGTATGCCGAACGTCTTGAGGTCCTTCATTGGTCTACCTTGTCATCTAGGCGAGAATATCTCCTTTGTTCCTTTTCCATAAAGTGTCTTTCTGGTGTTTGCAATTGCTCTAATCTTGTAGAAAACATCCTGATCAACCCCCGGCGTCCCGAAACCTTGACATTCCGTCACTTGCCTGCCAGAACCCAAGCTCTTTTCTGTTCCCCCTCTCGTCTTCTACCTAGGATCTGGGATACACTGCCAGCACACGTCAAAGACGCTGCTGTGCTCTCACTCTTTCTTCCTTTCCCAGCTCTTTGAAATCCGCCATTTTATCTGTTCAGTAAATTCTAATATTACACCACCCTTTCTTTACATATCCTACTTCAGATGCTCCATCTCACTGATTTGTATTATGATTTATTTATTTGACTATTTCGAATAAAAATTTGCAGCTTACACATTGTATAACTTTTTAACATTTTACCATGCAATAAATTTGATTTATGCCTGACACAAATTTTTGATTTGAATTAATTCAAATTGATTTGATTTAATTTAGTCCACTAACTTTTAAAGATACATGATGTATTCAGTCTACTGGAATTGTCTTCATTTAGTTTAATTTGATTATTCTACACTACGTACAAAATATATTTTCATGCTTTTGATAGAGATTTTTGGTGTAATCAGGGGTGTTTCTTTTGTGGGCTTTGTTATTTGAAATCAGTTACAATTTGATTGTTGTCCTGAACCATTAACCTCTGTATGCAACTATTTTGATGCATTCTTATACAATATCATTTATTTTATGTTATTTAATTTGATTATCAGTTTGATTTAATTCAATTTAACTTAGTCTAACAAATTTTTGAAGATACTCAGCCAATTGAAAGTGCATTCACATAATTTAATTACTTAACACCATGCTCAAAGTATATTCTCATGTCTTTGTCACAAAAAATGTATATTTTTTGTATAATTATGGGTATTTCCTTTGTGGGCTTTGTTAATTGAAATTTATTACAACTTGAATACATTGTTTACTACTTACCATGCAATTTATTTATTTTACAATTATTTTGATGCATGCTAAACCAATATTATTGGTTTCACGTTATTCATTTAATTTAATTGAATTTAATTTGATATAATCGGTTTGACTTAATTTAATGTAGTTAGACAATTTTTTTCCCATATAATTATTTTCAATTATTTAAAAATATGCACGTGGTATATTCCCATTCCCATATCCATGTCAGATTATCATAGGGAATTATAAATGTATTCTACTGAAATTTTTTGTTTCAAACGGAAGATTGTTTATAGATATACGTGCAATAGTTGTTTAATCTGTTCACATTAATTTTATAGTAAACAAAACTCTTACACAATTTTACTTTTACTATTGGTTTTTATCAAAATTGAATATTCATTTCCTTTGGAACTGTAGCTGGTCTACATTGTTATGGTATCTTTTTATTTAACTAAATTGAAAAACCGTCAGCAAAGAAGTTTATTGTGCAATATGACGTACCTGATGATCTTTATGTGTTTTTATAAATGTAAATTATAGTGGGACAACATGTGTGGGTTCACATGCCTATGGGCAATAGTAAATGACTTTACTTTTGTGTGCCCTGCCCCACATGTTGCCCCATCTCTATCTCTATTACGTATATCCGTATTGTAATGTTTATGTTGTGTTTTCTTTGTTTTATGTTTTATGTTTGTAATGTTTATGTTATTGTACATGCATTTTTATGGTCGAATAAATAATAATAATAATAATAATAATAATAATAATAATAATAATAATAATAATAATAATAATAATAATAATAATAATAATAATAATAATAATAATAATAATAATAATAATAATAATAATAATAATATTTATGAAAGTTTTGGCGAAAAATCCACCAAAGAATAACAGAGTTATGAAGTTTTAGAATTTGTCATTTCGTTACGTCATATAAATTGCCATTTTTTAATGCTTCATGATAATTGAGTGGGATTTTTTCATAGAAGCTTGTATGAAATAATGTTTCTGATAATATATTAAATGTACATGTAAATTCATTTTCAAATTTCTGAGAAAACGGCACTTTATGGAATTTATAAAATAAATGCATGACATATGGGGAGCTGCTCGCATGTGACGTCACAAAATGAAAACTTTGAAACTTCATAACTCTGTTATTCGTTGGTGGATTTTCGCCAAACTTTAATTAATAGTTTTCTCTCATGTTTCCGCTTTTATTAATACCAACTTAAAATCAGTGTTAGACCGAAGGCTTCGACCTCTGTATCGCGTCCGTGGTCGTTTTTCAGTAGTTTTCAGACGATCTTGACAGGTATTTTACATGTATGGTATACCCGCTCTACAGAGTCCGAAAACTCAGAATGACTGGCTTTCTACCTCAGAGTCGACACGATCTACTCCCAAACGGACAGAAAATGTCCGATTTTACACCATTCCTAACACTTACGAGAGTGAAAAATCACTCCTACTAGCCCACCTCGGTCATGCCAATCCCGATTCCATCCTTATTTCGTCGTCAAAATAGTTAAAACCGCGAAAAACTCGCCAAAAAGTGTTCCTCGGGTCTCGTACGCGATTTGTTCGCTGATGACAAAGCTAGTACGTAGCTAGTACGTAGCTTTTGGCATCAGCGAACAAATCGCATACGAGACCCGAGGACCCGGGGGGGGGGGA
>JZLH01S0068409.1:57841-70630 GCA_001188425.1 Eucidaris tribuloides
ATCACGTTTGAAGGTTTATATCACAACCCAATTTAATATATTGCGTTTATTCAATTCACTGACAGGTTTTATTTATTTTAGAATTTTACTGAAAGAACGCTAATCTTTAAGAATAATAAATCAATATCTAGTAGCCAGATAGCAATTGTTAAACCTTTTTCTGTATAACTGTGCAGATCTTAGATACATTTCTTTTTTTTATTTGACAGACTATATCAACCTCTTTAAAATAATTCAAATTGATGAATTGATAAAATTGATGAAATTTGCCGACACTGATTCCGTTATATAATCAAGCAAAAATCAGGCAAATGCATCGGATTCATCCCATTGTTTATTTAGGTTTGATAATGTTGTTGAAATCATCTATGGTAATATTAGTCAAAGGAAGCATTGCTGTTAGGTGTTTAACGTTATCCAAGAGGGGCACCTGCTGGGCAGACATGGTCCTGGCAGGAGCACTCAGTGATCTTGGGCACGGAGATAATCAGGGTGCTATCATCCTCACACAGTAGCTCGGACCATTATCTCTTCTCGATTTGTAGCTCGACAGCAGCTGCATATTCCTCTCTTATACAACACATCAACGATCTGTCAGGTCGAGTTAGAGAATTAGATTTGATTAGGTTTTTCAGCACATCCACATTTAACAGTTAATTGAACTTAATATTGATACAAAAAAATAAACTATGAATCGACTACAAGTCAAATTATAAGGTATTTAATGTTATTTTAAGTACATTCACGATATACATAATTTTTATAATACATAAACGCCAACCAGCTGGATTATTGCCAAAGTCTGTTAAAAATGGTATCTTCTATTTTTCTAACCAGGCGCTCGCATTCCAGAACAAGAAGGGCTTTAAAGGCAGTGGATCTCATCTGCAAACGCGCCCACAGACCAGGAAAAGATAACCCATGCCCTTAGGCTATTGATGAAAGCATGTATTTGTGAAATTTGGGGGTCAGTTATTTCCTAGAATTTGAAAAATGCGAAAGAAAAACAATAGCTATTTAGTGTACGTTCTATGGTAGGTATTTTTTCTCGCGAGAAAAACTCAAATTAGAGTCTAAGGTCACTATAATTTCACTAAAACTGAGTTTCCAGGTCCCATATTTTGATAAAGGTTCCCAGATGGCATTTTCAGAGTCTCATTCATTTCTGTCGGAATGAACCTTCCCCACTCACGAGAGTGTGCCTTGACTCTTGTGTGTGATTTTATACCTGGCCAAATTGCATTTCTGAATACAATATTGCAATAATCTTAACTTAACTTTAATGAGTAAGTCTTCATGATTTATTACGGGCCAGACATGAAAATTTAGTTCGAGTCACTTTAGTTTTGGAATTTAAAAAATTATAAAAATAATATGTGCCGGATTTTTGGAACCATGTCTCCTGCCTCGCCTAAGCCTTAGCACATAACTTCCCTAGAAGAGCGCCCTCTATCATCACATTTTAAAAATCTCCAAGAAAAGATAGCAGACAGCTGTAAGGGGTAGTATAGCATCTATTACACTATACACCCCTTACTTGTATGGGTACCCTTCCCATAAGTGGGGCACAGTTACTTCAACCACACACCAAAAAAAAAAAAAATTACAACTAGAAACAGATTGGCTGTATAAAATTAATGCCACCACTTTCATTCTTAGTTGGCCTGAAACCAAGCAAACAATCCAGGTTGTTGATCTGCGATTTGTTTGAATATGCGATATGGACAATGCTTAAAGAGAATACACAGCACTGGTTGATTACTTGCAGAACAACATCATTTTAATATCCGCTGCTTTCAAACCTTCTGTGAACAGATGGTATTCGAAAAAAAATGTCTCTATAGTACAGGAGAGAGTAATTGAAAAGTACAGAATACTTCGTTTTGGACATATCTGCTTCACAAATCCCCACTGCTGACAAAGTACTAACACATAAATCAATATGTGGGACTATGTTAATTGTTGCCATACACACTGCAGCAACGGAGTGCACTTAGTCGGGTACTGAAACTGCCAATTCCTCAACTTTTTACTGCATATGAAGTGAATTAGTCCCACATTATAATGCAAATGTAATTTACTCTCACCTGGGGAATAATGAAATGTGAAATTTTGATGAAAGATTTTCCATCATCGACCGATACTGTGTATTCTCTTTTAATATATTGGTCTGTTTATCATTTTTGTATGCACATATTTTTTGTTCTTTACGTAAGTTTAGAACTATTTTTTTTCAAGATTGCAAAATAAAGATTGAAATATTGAAAGATGGGAAGATGTCAATATCGTCAGTTGAATCCAGAGGATACACACTGGCAACCACAAGGACGCCAACACCATTGACTGTTACAGTGATTGTGTCCTGTTGGTTTTCAACAGAAGCTGAGTGAACGTCTCAGCTCCCAGTAGATGATTTTACCTGTTTTGTCTGTTGAGAACCAAAAGGGCGTTAACTCAATACACATTGACAACCATAAGGACGCTAACACCATTGACTGTGTAAAGTGATTGTGTCCCGTTGGTTTTAAACAGATTCCGAGATCACGCCCTTCTGGCTCTCAGTATACGAAAACGCAAAAGACAATTACCGAGCTGATATAGTGGTGCGACGCGCAGTTCCCGACACATTCTGTCAAAATGAGCGGTTCTTTGGTAGTACAGCCCCTGTACTCGACGTGTGTAGGCTCCGTGCGGTTTTGGGGTTGGCATTGGGGTGTCGTTGGTGGCGTTGTTGTAGCAACAGGGGTAGTCGTAACTTCTATGAGAAAGAAGGACAATGAAGCCACAGTTTAACATTGGACAAAGTTTAAAGTATCTGAACTACATAATCCTCCATGCTCAAAGTGTCTTTGACAAGGTCTAAAAACGAAGCCCTAAAAAATTGTACTTCAAAGTGTGCGATGGGATCCTGTTTCACGGCCAAACAACAACTCGACACGAAGGTGTTTCAATACGTCCATAGGAAATCTTAGAAGGCGAAATTTGCTAAAAACAGTGAAAACTGCATGATTTTTATTACCTTGAAAACAATAGAGGCGATGTGTATATGGTTTCTATTTTCAGGCTGGACGGATTTGTCTTGAATTTATTTACTTGAGGAGAAACAAGAATTAACACAAATTCGCCAGCCCTGATAAATCTCCGGCCCTGATTTTCTGACAACTGTAAAACAAAGAAGAAATGTGTGACTATGAAATTTCCACACCAAAAACTTCGAACTACCTCCAATTTTGTCACTTTCTTTAATTTGGGGAACTCTTTAGAGTGAATGTAACACCACATTTCTTTACACCACGGGAAGAAAAATCAAAATGGCGTCTTTCTACCTGTTGTGGTGGTCTCCGTGGTTGTGGCCTGGGTAGTCGGTGGCTGGGTGGTGGTCACCGGCTCCGTGGTGGGACAGTTGGGGCCAATCGTGATGTTCTTACAACACTGGAACCTGTTCGTGGATGAAAACAAAATAATATCGAAGATGTTAATCCAATAGACAAACATTATTACGGGCAGAACAAACACAGGCCTATACGCAAACACACACACACACACACAAACACACACACACACACACACACAATAAAATAAACAAACAACTACATCCCATATCCAACATAAGCAGGCTCGGCAAGATCAAATTTGGTGAAAGGGAGACTTTTCTTGATTTCTCTAGTTGTGATTATCAGGCGTTGTTTTGGAGTATGGGGGAGTGGCGAAATGTAATAATCAACTCGCCATTTTCTAATGAAATTTCCATAAAGCTGACAATAATGCCTTTATGAATTGTATTAGTAAACTAGAAATAAGGTAAAACAAAGCCAGCTACAACCATAACAAACACTAATGACACCTTCCGTTTCACAATTCATGCGCCACCAACGTCAATATCGTGAGAGACTTATTTTCCCACTCCTGGGTTGACAACAGCATTTTCCAAGATGCATAGCTGCGCAGACGGTCGCTGGAAGTGATTTCCATTTTCGCAGAAAGTCGACCAATTAAAGAAATATTTAACTGAATGTGATACACTGTTTGCAAATCTCCCGCATGCATGATATGTGGTATTTTAAAGTTTCTTGATAAAATATCTGGAAACTCGATAACAAGGGCACGCAACCGTTATACACCACTATTTATCTACGTATTGATGTTGACGATCCCAGAAAGCAACGCGCTAAATAGACTGTCGCATTTGACCTGAATGAGGGCGCATGGATCGAGAAATGTGAGAATAAGTGGTCAACTCACCCAGGGTTACAACTCGTAGGGGAAACCACCTACTGTATCTAGTAGGGATATCTACGGGGAAAATGACCTTCCGTAGGGGGAAGTAAGGGGTTTTTTTATGATTTGTAGGAGGTTTTGACAATTTTCAGAAATATTCTTAAATTCCTAAAGGATTTCAAAGAACTCCGTAAATATTCACCCGCTGTCCATCTCCGGCGAAGAGACGGTGATCAATTTTTTGCATTTACTAAGGTTATTTTGTTAGGGGAAAGTGGATTTTTGTTGGGGAAAGCATAGATAACTCGTAGAGGACAATTGGGCTATTGGGGCATAAGGGGAAAAATAGTGTCTGTAGGGGAAAATGTGCATGCGGCGTAGGGGGAAATTGAAATTTTGAGTGGACTTACCGGATGCGGTAATTGAGGCAGATCGGCTGGGTATCGGAATGAAGACACACCAAACCAAAGTCGATATCACACGTGACATCCTGAGCAAGCAAGGCTGAACTGAGATGCGGTTGGGCACTCATTTGACACTCGATGTCGGATGGCTCTTCACAGATGTCGAAATTCTCGCGGCAGTCGTCGATGATCTCGAATTCGCCGACATCGAAGGGCGTCACCTTTCCGCCGGGGTCTTCGTCATCGCACCATGGTGTCCACTCGCACACCCACTCCCAACGACACTCTGTTCGGAAAAATGGTAACAAATTAAAACTCAAGATGTAGCCTACAACATGTTTTAAATTGAAGGCAGGGAATCTCAGAAGCGGCGCCACGCTTTTCGGATGTTTGGCTTGTAATTTGGCAGATAAAAACAATTTGGGAGGCATAAAAAATTTTGGCGGACAAAACATGGTTTTTGGTCGTCGTCGGCCCTCTTCCCCTCTTGTCGGATGATGTTTGGCTTGTAATTTGGCAAGTAAAAAAATGGTGGGCAAAACATGGTTTTGGTCAGTTGGTTGTCTCAACCTTCTGCCCCCTGCTTGTCGGATGATGTTTGGCTGGAAATTTGGCAGGTAAAAACATTTCTGGCGGGCAAAGTTTTCCAGAAATGTTTTTCGCCCCTCCTAATATTTTCCCCTGGCGCCGCCCCTGGGGAATCTCGCTCACATCCCTTCCGCAGCACATCAAAATATCACTCGTGGCCCTAGGTTATTCATGAAGAACATGTCAATGAAATGTAAAGATCAGTAATTACATAGAATAATGCTCTTTGGCATGTTTAGTGTTTGATCTTAGGTGGGAATTCTTGTCTCGTACAGACAATAATTCGAATCAAAGTGTAACAGTCAATATAATTCCACTAAAACTTATTTCTTTATATTGTCATTTGCAAATAAAGCGGTTTTGAGGTAATATTTGACATGACTTAATAGAAATAGCGTCAAAGAATTGAAAAAAGAGTGTAGGGAGTTTTCAGTGCAAACTTTTGGGATATGTGTGAAATTTATAAAAAGAATAGTTATCGGGTGCAATTATAGTGTTCTTTCTCGCTTTCAGAAGACAAACCAGGGTCATCGATCCATTTTCCAGATGGGGGGGGGGCAAACAGTTTGAAAATGTCGAAAATATCAAGCGCTTCGCGCGCAAAATTGCAATTTAACATTTTGCACGGGGAGCGCACCGAAAATTTGAAAATTGTGTATGTTTAATAGTATTTTTGTGTCATGTTTATTGATTTTGTAATGTTTTGCACTGCTTTTTAAACATATTTTGCAATACGTTTTAAGAATTTTCAGGTTTTCAAAATTATTGGGGGAATGCCCCCGATATTTTCATTCGGGTGGCGACTCCCCCCCCCCCCACCAGGATCGACGCCCCTGAGTCAACCATGACAATTCTCTATATCAAATTACTTCAAAGTTGTTAAATAGATCATTTATGAGTATTAAAAAAGATACTTAATGTTCGAGCCAATCATCTCATCATCACCACAACATCGGCATTTCCATGTATAAGCTTCTTTTTGTTTAATTACAACGTCGCTCTTTTTTCCCTCTCCCATTTTACTTTTGACAAGCCTTGCGTCAAGTTCTGTAATCAACCGTTAAACAAATTCCAGTATTAAAAGATGCATTTTTTTTATTAATGTGTATATGAAAATTCCTTTGGAAATTTGAAATTATTCGATTTATCGTATGAATCTGTAAATAAAACATTTTTCTGAGCATGTTTTTAATTTGTTGTGATATTTCGACATTGCTCGCTAACTATTATCATAAAATATAGTCTTAAATTGGTCGATGCTTCCTTTAGTTTCAAGGCATTTTGAAGAGACGCTGATAATAACAAAATTCTAGAACCTTGAAATTGAAATTACATACATGTAACAAACTTCACACACAGGACTTCGACTGACAGATGAAAACTATAAAATAAGAGATACAGTCTCATAAATTTTTGCAGATCTCTTAATTGACTTCAACCATTAAACGACAAGTCAATTGCAATGAGGTACCAAACGTACAAAAAGACACATACTTACTGAAATGCTTTTTTGCAGACACATGCATGGAACAACGAATTCAAAACAGTGCAGTGCATATTCTAACATACATCAAGATGGTTTCGGTTATACAGTATTATAGAAAATAATGCTGCGACAGAAACTGATCTTCTTTCTTAACAAACACATACCTGGTGTAGTACTACTAAACGGAGTTGTGGTAGGTTCTGGACTCGGTGTGATAGTTGTAGTTGGTGGCGGAGTAGTGGTATGAATTGGAGGTGTAGTAGTTGTAGCTGGTGGCGGTGTTGTAGTCTGTGGCGGAGTAGTGGTAGGCTCAGGTGTTTCACACGTGGTTGTATAGTGCTTCTCACAACACCAGTATCTGACTTCGTAATCCCGACATCTAGGTCGAAGTGCTGAATTACGGCATCTCAACCCAGTTTTGGCATCACACGTTGAATCATCATCAGTTTCGTTAGAGAACTGGTGAGTGTCCACAGTTCGGCATTCGATGTTATGAGGGATAACACAGTACTTGGGGAAATCTGGATCGTGCTGGACATTTGCCAGCGACTCAACCTCCTCATCAGCGGTAATCGAAAGCTGAGAGCCCGCTTCGTCGTTATACCATGGTGACCAAATACAGATCCAGAACCACTTCTCTTCACATACTGTATAGTGAGAACGGAGATTAGATAGATTATAATTTTCATTTCAGTTGGTTGATTTACAGTCATGGTCAAAAGTTTGGAATATATTTTTCCACCAAAAGCAGTTTTCAATCATATCAGGAAAAGGTCTCTTGTCCTGAAGTAGAGACAGAGTGGCGCCACAGGGGGTCAGCGGTTTGGCGGCCATCCGATATTTAATTATTAAAATGGCGGGAATTTTACTGTTTTCGAAAATATTGTTGTTGATTTTGCTAGTTTAAAAAAAAGAAATTGGCGGGAAAATGCTATTTGTCGTCGTCGACCTCCTTGTCTGACACTGTTCGGCTTACATTTTGGCTAGTGTTGTGTGATCTTTTTGCATGTTTTGACACCAACTTTGGTCAAAGAATGGCTTCAATTTGAAGCTATCTAGCTTTTAGCATGAGCACCATCGCTTTTTATTTTTCTTTCGTTATTTTTGTTTTCCTTTGGGGGTATGGAGCTTTCCTTTTATGACTTAAAGTAATACTGTGATAATGACTGTTTAATTGTATATCTACGTCTATGATATAAATTACTGAACTGTATGCTTATTCACAATGCAATAACGAAAGAACCATTCATACTTTCCGGCGTTGTAGTTTGTGGCGGTGTTGTAGTTTGAGGCGGTGTTGTAGTTTGTGGTGGTGTTGTAGTTTCTGGCGGTGCTGGTCGTAGTTTTTCTGCGGTGTGGTTTAGTTTCTGGCGGTGGTTGTAGTTTCTGGCGGATGTGGATAGTTTCTGGCGTTGTGGTGAGTATTCTGGCGGTGTGGTAGTTTCTTGGCGGCTGTTGTAGTTTCTGCGGAAGTGTGTTGTAGTTTCTGGTGGAGTTTGTAGTTTCTGGACTTGAGGTCTGTTGTGTTAGTTTCTGGTGGTAGTGGTGAGGCTCCAGTGTGTTTCACATGTGGTTGTATGTGCTTCTCACAACACCATATCTTGACTTCGTAATCCGACATCTAGGTTCGAAGTGCTGAATTACGCGCATCTCAAAACAGTTTTGGCATTCCACGTTGAATCATTCATCAGTTTCGTCTAGAGAACTGGTGAAGTGTTCCACAGTTTCGGCATCGACTGTTTATGAGGGCGTAACCACAATACTTGGGGAAATCTGGATCCGTCTGGACATTTTGCCAGCGACTCAACCTCCTCATCAGCGTAGTATCTGTAAGCTGAGTAGCGCCCGCTTCGTCGTTATACCATGGATGACCAAATTACAGATCCAGAACATTCTCTTCACAAACTAGTATAATGAGAATTGAGATTAATACATAGATCAAAATTTAGTTGATTTACAGTCATTGCGTTCAAAAATTTGGAATATATTTTTCTACAAATGCAGTTTTCAGTCATTTTCAGAAAAGGTTTCTTTGTCCTGAAAGTGAGACGGCGGCGCCATAGGGGTCAAGGGGTGGGCCGGCCACCCCCGATTTTATTAATAATGGCGAATTTTTACGTTTTCGAAATAGTCGCCCTCCTATTGTTGTTTTGATTTTTACTAGATAAAAAAGAAATTTTGGCGGCCGGAAATGCTTTTGTCGTCGTCGACCTCCTGCCCCCGCTTGTCGGACACTGGTCGGCTTGCCATTTTGCCGCTAGTAAAAATATTTTGTGGCAGGCAAATATTCCCTACGGATTTCGCCCCTTTAAAACTTTACCATGGCGCTGCCCTGAGTCGGAGTTCATTTGAACTTAGTAATGGTTATGTTCTGCCATGGAATTGCATTCACTTATTCGTAGAACATTTGCGCTTTAAACAGGCGCCTATGTAAAGAAATAGAACATATTCAAGAACTTTTTTCCCCATTTTTCCCACTCGTTATTTTCCCATTTTTTCTGTTCAATAATTTTTTCAATGTACGCGGGTTAGCAGAAACATTTTATCAATAACCCTAATTAACCGGGCTTATTTTTGAAACCTAATAGCCGGAGGGGGGGGGGGGGCGCTAGGTTTTGAACCCCCCCCTTCAAATTCTCTGGCAGCGGTCGTGCGATTGCCGTTGAAAAGTGGCATGTGCATAGAGGAGGATATTAATTTTCCCAAAATTGTATTAGTTAGATTTTTTAAAAAATATACTTTTTTTATAATTTAATGATGAAAGTTTATCCCTGAAATCATATTTTTGCCAATTACTCACATTAAACAGCTTGTAGAATGCTACTATTTGGTGATGGTATTCTTTTTGGCATTTTTAACAGTTATCCACAAAAAAATGCCGAATTACAATTAATTTCTTATGCATTTTATTGCTTTGTGAATTCTATTTATGTTGGACCTTTTTTATTTTTTTCGATGAAATTTGCCGGGACATTTATGCAATAATAAACAGAATAAAATAATTCATGTCACCCAGTAAAACTTCAAAATGATGACATATCAATGAATTTTGGCTGAAGTTTGTTTGAAATTGTACACAAAATCACGTTTTTGAACAGATTTGGGGCTGATATGCACATACGAAAAGCGCACTGCGTCGTAACGGTATGGCTGATTTTCACAGACATGGTCTCAAAAGATGCGCAAGACATAAAAGTAACAAGTCCGAGAGCGGCGCATTCAAAAAAAATTCGCTCGGTGGAATAGCCGAGAACTTTCTGGAAGGGGGGGGGGGCGGGCTATATTAGCTCCCCGGGCTATATTGGGTGAATCCTCGTTACAAAGTACACGGACAGATTTCAACTTACATATTAAAATTGACTGCAGGTCGTATTCGAATATGTAAATCTTAGAATTTTCAGTACGCTACCACACGCAATAGCCGAATGAGGAAAATTTACAAAGATAAAAGAAAAGGCGGTATGAGAATCAATTTCATATTAAACCGCGTCTTCCTCCAACCAATATAAAAACTTGGTACAAAACCATCTTCCCCGCCATAAAACAGCTGCAAAAGTAATGACAACAGCAGGCACACTAGAGATTTCATGAGAATTTAAGTAAAACACCTTTATCAGGGTAGACTAATAGCATGACTAAAATAAAACACGAAAATGAATATCTTAGCAATTTCTCAAAGATTATACACGTTGATATTCTTGTAATAACATACCATAGACATTAACTTCAGTCACAGTTTAGTGCGGTTACAAATGAATGCCAGGTCATGAACTACAGAAGAAGAATTACAATAAACTAATGCTACCTCGTATTTAATACGATATCAATTCAGTGTCACATTTTATATTTCTGTGTTGTGTGGTATTTTTGCATGTTTTTGACACCAACTTTGGTCATAGAATGGCCCCAATTTAAAGGTATCTCGCTTTTAGCATGAATACCATCGCTTTTTATTTTTCTTTCTTTATTTTTGTTTTCTTTTGGGGGTAGGGAGCTTATGATAACTCTTGTATTTTATATCTACGCCTATGATATAAATTACTGTACTGTATGCTTGTACACAATGCAATAGCGGAAAAACCATTCATACTTTCTGGCGTTGTAGTCTCTGGCGGTGTTGTAGTTTGAGGCGGTGTTGTAGTTTGTGGCGGAGTTGTAGTTTCCGGCGGTGTGGTAGTTTCTGGCGGTGTGGTAGTTTCTGGTGGTGTTGTAGTTTCTGGCAGTGTGGTAGTTTCTGGTGGTGTGGTAGTTTCTGGCGGAGTTGTAGTTTCTGGCGGAGTTGTAGTTTCTGGTGTGTTCGTAGTTTCGGCGTGTTGTAAGCTGGCGTGGGATTTCTGGCGGTGTGGTAGTTTCTGGCGGCGTTGTAGTTTCTGGCGGTGTGGTAGTTTCTGGTGGTGTTGTAGTTTCTGGCGGTGTGGTAGTTTCTGGTGGTGTGGTAGTTTCTGGCGGTGTGGTAGTTTCTGGTGGTGTTGTAGTTTCTGGTGGAGTAGTGGTAGGCTCAGGTGTTTCACACGTGGTTGTATAGTGCTTCTCACAACACCAGTATCTGACTTCGTAATCCCGACATCTAGGTCGAAGTGCTGAATTACGGCATCTCAAACCAGTTTTGGCATCACACGTTGAATCATCATCAGTTTCGTTAGAGAACTGGTGAGTGTCCACAGTTCGGCATTCGATGTTATGAGGGATAACACAGTACTTCGGGAAATCTGGATAGTGCTGGACATTTGCCAGCGACTCAACCTCCTCATCAGCGGTAGTCGAGAGTTGAGAACCCGCTTCGTCGTTATACCATGGTGACCAAATACAGATCCAGAACCACTTCTCTTCACATACTATATAATGAGAAATGAGATTAATACATAGATTAAAATTAGTTGATTTACAGTCATGGTCAAAAGTTTGGAATATATTTTTCTACCAAATGCAGTTTTCAATCATTTCAGAAAAAGGTTTCTTGTCCTGAACGAGAGACAGGGCAGCGCCACAGGGGGTCAAGGGGTGGGCGGCCACCCCCTATTTTATGAAAATGGCGGGAATTTTACGTTTTTCGAAAATATCGCCCTATTATTGTTGATTTTACTAGATAAAAAAGAAATTGGCGGGGAAAATGCTTTTTGTCGTCGTCGACATCCTGCCCCCTCTTGTCGGACACTGTTCGGCTTGCATTTTGGCTAGTAAAAATATTTGTTTGGCAGGCAAAATATTCCCTGACGGATTTCGCCCCTCTTAAAACTTTACCCTGGCGCCTGCCCCTGAGTCGAGTTCATTTGAACTTAGTAATGGTATGTTCTGCATGGGTAATTGATCATTATTCGTAAGAAATTTGCGCTTTAAAACAGGGCTATGCAAAGAAATAAACATATAAACTTTTTTTCCCATTTTCCCACTCTATTTTCCCCTTTTTTTTCTGTTTCAATATTTTTCAATGTACGCGGTAGCAGAAACTTTTATAACCCGGGCTATTTTGAAACTACATAGCCCGGGGGGGCTAGTTTGAACCCCCTCCCCTTCATATCTTGGCAGCGGATCGCGCGATTGCCGTGAAAAGTGGCATGTGCATAGAGGAGGATATACTTTCCAAAATTGTATAGTTAGATTTTTAAAAAATATCTTTTTTTATAATTAATGATGAAAGTTTATCCCTGAAATCATATTTTTGCCAATTACTCACATTAAACAGCTTGTAGAATGCTAATATTTGGTGATGGTATTCTTTTTGGCATTTTTAACAGATATCCACAAAAAAATGCCGAATTACAATTAATTTCTTATGCATTTTATTGCTTTGTGAATTCTATTTATGTTGGACCTTTTTTATTTTTTTCGATGAAATTTGCCGGGACATTTATGCAATAATAAACAGAATAAAATTAATTCATGTCACCCAGTAAAACTTCAAAATGATGACATATCAATGAATTTTGGCTGAAGTTTGTTTTGAAATTGTACACAAAATCACGTTTTTGAACAGATTTGGGGCTGATATGCACATACGAAAAGCGCACTGCGTCGTAACGGTATGGCTGATTTTCACAGACATGGTCTCAAAAGATGCGCAAGACATAAAAGTTACAAGTCCGAGAGCGGCGC
>JZLH01S0068423.1:2308-24100 GCA_001188425.1 Eucidaris tribuloides
ATAACCGATATAAAAGTTCTGTGTTTTAAGTTTTCACTTTTTGCCATAATATTTAGGGCTTACGTATATCGAAACAATAATCAGTTGGTAAACATTACAATTAGCGCTGTCCTGGATAACTGCAGAACGCAGACTTGTATTTAATGCAACATGAATTATAAACAATTTTCAATTATGCCCTTCGTTTCGTGACACACGAATGCACTGATATACACGTAAACAAAGTCATAACTTAAACTTAATTGATTTAAGTCAATTCTCCTTTAACAACTGCTACCGTTGGTGCATATTTCATGATAACTGTTAAAGGGTGTATAATATTAAACTGATTACATATCAATACGTGCATGTATACCTTCGTGGATTTATTTATACATCTATTTAACATTTTTATACATAAACACGAAATCGACAAAATAAAGACAGAGATGAACAAAGTATCTTCATATTTACTCTAATTGACTTCAGAAACAAATTAATGTTTGTAAATATATGCTGAAATGTATGCTATCCATGCAAACAATACCTGGTAAATATTTTACATGTTTATAATTAATTTTCCCATATTCAAATTGTGCTTCGCAAAAACAAAGCCAAATGCAGTGTGTGGACGCGATTCGCGTAGTTAAAAATACAGACGAAAGCTGGCGCTGTGTAAATAGTTCCCCGATAGACTACTAGTATTCAATTATTGTGTTTTATTATGCAATTACGTTGTACGTTGTATAATAGAATCTAAATTTACATAACATAAGGTAAGTTACAGGTAAGTTAAGGTAACACTTTACCCATAATTGTTTTCCGTTTTGCCACTGCTGTACAATTGATCTAGTCACTGGTAATAATTACTTATCATTTTAACCCAGGTTCTCAAGTGTCAGAAAGACAATAATGCTGTCCTCATCTACAATGATGCGAGGGAATAGTTATTACTCTTCATGCCAAGCAAAAGATGTTTGTGATATGAATCAAAAAAAATGTAGAAAGTGAAATAATTTACATCTTCTTTTGCAACAAACAAATGTAGAATTAAGCAGGAATTTATATAGTCATGATAGATAAAATAGACATAAATCACTGCTGTTTTGAGATTTGATCTACTGCGTTTCTCAGTGGTTTTTCAATTAGGTGAATTTATGTGCACTCATGTCCGTTATAGAGGCAAAATATTATTATTTGAATAAAGTGAACATGAACAAATAAACATTTTTGTTTTTAAAAAGGTAGGTCTATTACAATCCCTTCAAACAGCAAAATCACCGTAATCGTTTCAACAGCTATAAATATACTATTCTGTTCTGGTAATTGATGATTACGTGCATATTTTATTTATAGTCTCTTAATTTGCATTTACGTCATTGGTTAAGCGGTTGGATAACGAATTGGTAATTGTGTGCCCGTTTGTTTTTCCAACTTCAAAATGCTTTGTACGAATGTACAAATGCTGTGGGGGCTGTGGGGTCTAGTTGTCAAATAAATTTTGCGAAAATATGAATAGAAGATGAGAATAAAATACTGCGCCATGAATCGCATGATTTGTGATTTTGGTATAATTGTGATTTAAAAATAAGACTACTGCTATGATTATGATGACTATGATGGACACGACAAATTTAATCGACAATAGAATAGGAAGACTATGAAAGACGTGTAAAGAGTGTGTAAATGCAACAAAAAGTAATCTTCATTGTGTAAATAAACAATATTTATGTGATGTGCGTACATTCGGTCAATTTACAATTGTATTTGTATCTAGTCTTTTTTGAGAAACAAATTATGTACAAATGGTAAGTGTAAGGCCATGCATAGATACTATGTTGGGGAAAATAAAAGGAAGACAAAATAAACCCATGTATAGGCCTACCATGGGATGAAATTGAAAGGAATAAACCTGAAGAAAAGTAAACTACAAAAATAAACATAAGATCACAATCACAAACGAATAATTATAATAATTATGTTTGTCTGTAAACTATTATTTCTGGAAAGGTTGTTACTGGTACATTTTGTGCAGTTATTTTTTTTCTTTTATTGCGATCTAAAATAGGATTGATTATTTTGAAATTCTTCAAAAAAAATATTTTCACCCGCATTATCAAATGTTGACGTTGTATCGGAATCATAATGAAACAACGATTAATCCATGCGCCCTCAACAGGCATCTGCATGTACATGCGAAATTGCACGATCGAATCGATTGTTGCAATGTGGACTGTAATACGTTGGAAGTGTTGAACGTACGGACCGGTTAAAATGAGGGTAGAAAAATGTTATTTTTGTTCCGGTCCGATTTACCCGGGACATGGAATCCAGTTTGTACGAAACGATAGCAAGGTAAGTGCCTCTCACCGTTGATACAAAAGTGATGATTGAACGTATTCTTCGTTTTGATGAATGGTGTGCAAGAAACCACGTTGTTGTATGACGGTGCCCATAGCAGTGTACACGTAATGTGTAAAGGACTGGTAGAAATGTTCAGTAGGCCGACTCGGATTGAGGTCGGACTGTTTCCATTGAGGGTGACAGCGGCTCCGGCCGACATGTCCGGAATGGTGTATGGTTTATAATCATTGATAATTGAAAATAAAGAATGTGAATGTACATTCTGATGTAAAAGAATGATTCTGAATATCCAAAGATACCAAGTTTCACATTTGTGACATTTTTATGTGATAATTTTGGGGACAGATCATTTGTGTTTGGTATGTCTCTGTCCAGAAAGTGAGAGATTTTGTTTTTTGTTAATGAAAGTTTTGGAATTGTGTACTGCAATACAATATAGGCTGTTCTTATCCTTCAGAGCTGCAAAGTAATATTGAAAGTTTCTGTTGATGGTGGACTAGTAGTGGTGGTGTTCAGTTTAGTGGTTTTTTTTTCTTATTTTTTTTTGGGGGGGGGTGAGGTTGCTTTTTTTTTTAGCTGGGGGTGGCAGCAGTTTGATGCAGATCTACAAGTATTTGCAGAAATTAAGTTTCGTCTAAAAATGTACTTTTCTTTGTCATACTTGTCTGCTCCTACAGATATTTAAATTTTGCAGAGGTAAGTGTCATAAAGCCTTCAAGAGGAAGAAGAATCCCAGAAAGGTACGATGGACAAAGGCCTTCAGGAAAGCTGCTGGTAAAGAACTCGCTGTGGTGAGTATCATCATTATTACCAGTAGGGGTGTTGGTCTGTAAACACAGATTGTGTTTGATAACCAGGATCATACCCATTTATAAGGACTTCTTCACACACATAAAAGTGGGAAAGTTCAGTCCCCGTAGAATTTGCCAATGCAAAATGAGTGCGCTAGCTCCATGTTAACATTTTAGGTTTCAAAAGAGGTCAGTGGGAAGACGGACAAGTCCTGAAAAGAGAGGGTGAACTGGGGTATCAGATGACAGAGAATCTGTTTTTAGCACTCTCAAGCCCCGTTACTACCGTCAAAGCCCCGCCGAGCAAGGTGAAAAAAAAAACTGTTGTCACACACAAAGACAATATACTGAGGACACAATTTGTCGTTGTTTATTGAGGACATCTTTGTTTTTAGGACAATCCTTACAGACCAGCACCCCTACTTATTACAATAACACAGTAGCAGCCTTTTTTTCTTCAAATTCCAGCACTTATAAAATAAATTACTGGTATCCTAGATGTTTCCCCAGTTAGTTTGCCATTTCTCTTGTGTAGGATATGTGTCAATGTCCAAATATCCTGATTGTGGTTTTAAATGTTCATGGATATTCAACTATGTTTTATTCTGTCTTCAAAATTAAATCCCCAAATAAGGATGAAATGTGTGATTGTGTGACTGTTATCTTTAGGTGATGTTGAATTGAAGAGAACACAGAGTAGAATCATCTAGTAATTCATTCAGGTTCTAAAGTTTATATTTACTAGATAATTATCAAATAAAATTAAGTTTGATGCACCTGTATTTATTCATGTATTTATGTTACTTATGTACGTATGTGAATATTTCTTTCTCTATTTATTTATTCAAAATTTGTCAGCTACATTTGTTTAAAAGTAAATATTATACATTCCAGTCATTGGGCAGATCAAGAGATAAGTGTTAGACCCCCCCCCCCCCCCTCCTCCAACATGTAACCTTTTCCTGTGTGCGATTAATAGTATGTATTTTGACATGGATGCCTACCCCCTTTTTCAGAACTCCCCCCCCCCCTTATGAAAATGTTTGTAATGAAAGATATGTTCATACTATAAAAAAAAACTTTTTCTCCTAAAGCTGTGTGGTGACCCTGAAAAATGTCAAGTTTACTTTGTTGTACATGTAATTTTTTTTCCCATCCCTTTTCTTGTTACAGGATAATTCATTTGAATTTGAGAAGAGGAGAAACATTCCTGTGAAATACGACAGAGAACTTTGGCAGAAAACAATCAAGGCAATGGCAAGGGTGGAAGAAATCAAACAGAGAAGAACAGGACAATTCGTTCTGAACAGGTAAATCTAGTCACTTTTTGAAAAGGCAAAGGGTGATTGCAAAGCGAAAAAGGCCACATTCTGTATTCATGTAGATAAGAAATACATGCAGTGTAGTTGTCAAAAGGTAGCAGAGTAGTATCATCAGCACGGGTGATGTCATGTCTATCCAATCAACCATTACTAAGATATTGCAAGATATGTACGTATTTACTTTCAAAGGGCAGGCGTACATCTGTTGGAATTCTCACAGGACTTACAGAACATGACGGATTTACCATACTGCGACCAGCTATATTTTCAGCTTGTTGGTCAACGTCACTAATATTAATAAACCAGGGCTTGACACTAGCATTACCCACTTGACCGGGACAAGTAAATTTTGCTTCTGGGCAAGTGAAATGTTATGGAAATTGAATTTAACTGCCCAAATGGGCAAGTAAAAATTTTAAACTCTAAAATCAAGGGTGTATTAAAGATGTGTGTTTTTCCATTGTAGTTTTTGTGTGTAAATTTTAATTAAGAAGATTCTGTAGAAAACATTTGCAACAAAATTACCAAGATATTATCTCTAAAATAACAAAATTAACCAGCATTTTGTTAACTTGAGCAAGTAAAAATTTTGTTCAGGCCACTAAATGAATGAAAACTTTGCATGCTTGATCGGGCAACCAGCAAAAAAGGTTAAGTGTGGAGACCTGAATAAACTAACATGTTTTCCTTGATAGTATTTCAAGTGTAATGAACACAATCATATTAACTTTCAATTGGTGATCATACCAGTATTTTTAGAGATTTTTGCTGCAGTCAAAACAAATATCTGAAGTCGTGCTTAAAAGTTTGAATAACCTGTTGACTACAGCTCTAGTAGTAAGACTGTTTTTGTGTTTGCTGTTTCCTCCCCCAACCAGGCTAAAGAAGGGTACAGAGCTGAGGAAACAGAGGGACATCCAGGAGGTCAAACAGAGCATCCATCTCATCAAATCTCCTGCAGCAGGTAAAGAAATGATATCACATTATTTGGCTATTGACTGCTGTTCAAGGCATTGTTGGTACTATTATCCCCAAGGGATCTTCAAACCCATGCCATGACATGAAGCATGCTAGGGGTCATAGGTCATAGCATGGGATTGAGGTCCTTATGGTCAATAGTATGTTCACTGTCTATAACTACAGCAGCCACTATCCATTTTATATACCAAATCTTTTGCTCCTGAATTTTTTTTTTAGCCCAAACTTGAAAGTTTTACTATCAGGCAAAAAGACTATTTGGGGGCAAATAGACTATTCTGGTGGAAAAGAGATAGTATGTAATGTAATGCGTGTAATTTCAACCAATCAGATGCAAAGGTTCTTGTTATGAGTTATTCAAGAGCTGCTATAATCAACAACATGAATGGTTTGATAGTTTTGCTGCATGTGTCATGATTCTGACTACAGGCTGACTTGATTTATCTTAACATCCGGCAGTATATGATTAGAGTTAGAATATAATGATCAATTTTTGTGTCATCCATGTCACAGGTCTCAAGAAGAAACGAGAGGAGGAGGTACAAGTCATCGAAGAACAGGATGAGGAGATGGCAGAGGCAGAGGAGAACTAAACTGGGAACTAGGAAGATGTACAGGACATTACTACCAAATCTGAAAAAAGCTCAGAACTTAGTAGAAAACATGCAACATGTACTGGGCTTGTCTTGCAAGTCTTACTTTGGTGTTACTCAACAGAGCAGTATTTTTTCTGTATTGTTAACCCGATGTCTCTGAGATTCTGTAATTCCCAGAGTGTTGATATATGCCACATTCAGTTCCCGTAGCCAATGGGTGAAGTCGCAAAAGAATAACAATCTTTTGTTGTACTGATGATAGCATTTACCAGTGAAAACATCTATGCTTGGGAATGTTGTGTTCTTTTCAGTTGAATGTGCTGTCATTGAAGAGTCATGCTTATTTTAGTCATAAAGATCCACTGTCAAGGTATAATGATATTGTGCCCTCTTTTGACTAAGATAAAAATGGGAGCCCCATTATTTCCCATAAGGCATTGTAAACAGCCAGAGTTCAGTAATAAGTTACAACATTTTGTTGTTTGCTTTGAAAAAAAGGCACTTAGGTCCATAGATTTAATATGGATTTAAGGGTGCTGGAACAAATACATATTCATGAATATGTGCCTGTATTTTAAGACTAGTTCTCATCCTCTCTGCCATTGAATTGCCCCTTGACAGGGTGGCACTGCGCTACGACGCGCTTCCTCGCCGAACGCCAGCCTTTGTCTGTAACCTGAGTACCGTGTCCCTTCATGTGTTATCAATCCCAGATAAGAAATTAAAGACACAATGTAACATTGTGAAAGCCCCATTTAAAAAAATGTGAAACTTTGCTATCTGACATCGCTAACAGTGTTTGAATTAACAAATAAACACCCTAGAACACAAAACTTGAGACGGTTATGCTGTCACTTGTTAAATATGTACAGATGAAAATTGGCACATGAAGTATTGTTGGCCAATGAAAATTTTGCAACACAGTCTATGAGGGAAAACTGGAATGGTTGCTCAATGATTTTCACCTTTAAAAAGCACTATCAAAGACGATGGTAACATGGGGACTCGTGTAGCTCATAATTTTTTTAACTGGAAACATTGTTATACGATGCCTTTAAAGTGATAGGCTGACATTGTGGAGCTTCAATTTTAAAAATTGTCAAACTTTGATATCTGAGCTATATAGTAGTGCTTGAATGGACAATTAAACACCCCTGAATACAAAAGTTTGGAAGTTTATGCTTCCACTGGCAAGATATGAATGAATAAACAATTAAAACTCGGGGCGAGTAAAAATAGCCTAGATCTACACACAGAAAGTCTATGGGAAGAAATGGGAAGGTGAATCCGGCCAACTTATGATTTTCACTTTTTAAAAGCACTAAATAATCATTTAGAAATACAATTTTTTCAGGGCTTCATTTCTAGACCTTATCAATGACACTGGTAGCATGGGGAATCATGTAGCTGAGATTTTTTTTAATTGTGGTAAATGTTAGCTTATCACTTTAATGTATAACCAGCATCTTGTGAATGATTTATTGATTTGAGCATGCACAACCAAGGCCAGCTAATCATATTGCTAGGAAGACTTGCAGGTATATACACACATATACCCCTTGCTTACCAGGTGGGAATGCCACATGCAGAAAGCTCAAGTGCTATTACTGGTATATCTTAAATTCATAATCTTTGTTATCTATACAGATATTACTAGATAAGTCAGATTTTTATTTATATATTAGGTACATAACACATATGATTTTGTTTTTAAGAATTTAGCTTTTTACTTGAACCTTGTCAAGTGGGAGCACACTTATCTTTGCGTATAGTCAAAGTCACAAAGAGTTGAATATTGTTGAAGGATAATAGGTATACAAGTCCCCCGTTGAAGTGTATTTCTGGCATAACCTGTAAATTGTTATCATGTCAATATTTATAAACAAATGTTTTCCTTTATACATGTATGTCTGGATTTTCATTTCCTAAAGACATCATATTTATCGTTTACAGGTAATGTATTTGCTGCAAATTCTTTAAAGTTGCTTTTCGTAATTTAGATATGGAAATCCACTCTATGAGAGGTCTGTAGGGCAGTAGAAACTTGATGTAAATAAAATTAACAATAAAGGACAACCTTTTTCCATTTAAAGATTAAAATCTGAGTATTTTGTCATGACTGTAGACAGCTCTGACTGATTTAATCTGTATGACTCTATTTGTGTGTGTATTTGTGTACGTGTTTGTGTGTGTGTGTGTGTGTGTGTGTGTGTGTGTGTGTGTGTGTGTGTGTGTGTGTGTGTGTGTGTGTGTGTGTGTGTCAGGCCTTCAATTCTGCTTGGTTTAAAAAGTAGGAGAAAATAAGGAGCAAAATTCTCCAAAAAGTAGGAGAAAAATAGGATTCAATCCACCAAAGTAGGAGGAACATGGGATGTTTATAAGTAGTGTTTGGAGTGGTAACCCTGAAGAAAATGGAAACATACAGACTACATGAACATGGAAAAAAGTGCAAGATTGGCAAAAAAGTGTAAATCCACAGAAACGAATGTTCATTTAAAAACAGGTGATGATGTTAGTTACAGTACTCTCAGTAACAACCTGTAAAGACTACTCAACTCCAAGCAAATATTAAACCTATCACAAAGTTTTTTTCTTCTTGATAAAAAGTAAGAAAATAAGGAATTTTAAGGAAGAAATAGGAAAATTAGGATCTCACAAAAAGTAGAAAAGTAGGACCAGTTGAAGGCCATGTGTGTGTGTCGTTTGAAATCCCTCCTAATCAGGGACGCAAATATGACACTCCACAATCGGACCAGGGACGTTCTGAAAACCGGGATGGTCCCCACCCCCTCAAACGGCTGTAAATCTGTAGATGGTGCTAAAGCGCGTAAGAAAATGTATATGTATTCCCTAACTTCCCCGGTTACTAGTGAAATGTCATACACATGCACAAACATTCCCGACTGCATGTTGTGGGCAGGAGTGTGTGTCCCCGATTGCATGTTGTATACGGAGTGCGTTTGATTTTTTCACCGTCTTCATTTGGCGGCAATTTCAAGTGTATGTGTATGTGTGTGTATGTGTGTGTGTGTGTGTGTGTGTGAGACTCGGTGTAAAAATGTATTATGAGTGTTTTGTCTTGAATCGGTATTTAATGTAGAAATAATCAAATCACTCATTACCATATGAAAAATGTGTATACTTTGATAATCACCGAGGAAAAATGAATTAGCCTGACACACACAAACACAATTTAGGACAAACCTACCCTCAACCCCCAGAGAAAAGAAAACATAACAATGTGACAGACATACAGCAATGGTTACAAATCATTCTAAACCAAGATCATAACAAAGCATAATAAATTTCACACTAATACATTTATTCATATCATTTATTTTAAACTTGATTATTCAGTGTCTGTGAGTGAAGGAGTTGGGGCTGGATGTTAACTGCTTGGGTTAACCCTCTCAGTGTCATTACAACATATTTACCTGTGATATTTTGGGTGTGGTACTGAAAGGGGTAATGAGGCAATATTCAGAAGGTAGTTTGAATTGTGGCATTACACTTCAGTCTTAAAAAGTCATCACTAAGATGATGACTTTCAGTCACAAAATCAAAACTTTGATTTTCTCCTTGAAAATCATACACATGTAGAACAAATTTTGTGACCATTTCAGTGTGCAAGATGTTTTGACTGCACTGCTCTCCAACTGTCACTTTCAGTTTAGTGCATCTTTTCGAGACCATTTTCACAAAAATTGGACAAAGTGTTACAATGCTGTGTGACTTTTTGTACATGTATATGCGTGTCAGGCCCAAAACCGCTTAAAAAGATAATTTTTAGGACAAAATCAATGCCAAGTGTGTTTTTCAATTTATTCATAGAAATATGGATATTTTGACTATTATTGGCCAATCAAGTTATTTCAGCATTATGCTTCAAAAACTGTCTGACAAATTTTGCTGAAAAACAACAAAAACAAAACGTCAAAAAACAAGGAAATACACACAAAAAATCACGAAACAATACAATACATAACAAATTAATTTTGATATGCCATGTTTTTTGCAATTATTAGATATGTCAAAAGGAACATTTTCACCTAAAATTAGCATTCTACATGCTTTTCGAAGGTGAGTTGTAGGTGAAAATATGATTTTATGCATAAATCTGCATATTATTTAAAAAGGAAATATATACATGTATACTTTAAATATAACTACACAGTCTAGTAGATTACACCAGACTCTGTGTGCAAACTCATACAAAAATGTATGGCAGGCACAATTCTTAATATGTTGACTGAGACTATTGATTTACACTTGGAACATATAATTTCAATATCATACATTTTTTAAACTTGTATTTTTGTATTTTTCAACCAGTGTCTATAGGCAATTTTAGTCTTGATGCAATTTTAATTAAAATTATAACATCATAATGACAATTATATAGAGAATATAATACATGTATAAGCAAAACTGAACTGTCACAGATTGGTTAACTGAAGAACTTCAGGGAAAAGATACACATTATAATTATTATTATTTTTTTTTAATATATATTAATGTTGGTCAAACTAAACATTTAAATAGTGTGATACCACACTTAATAGGTGGGGATCTCTTGATCGATTTTATAACTAGCAAAATACACAACTCACTGGCAGGAATTAAACATGAATCTGAGTTTAGCATCTACCCATCAATTCTTGATTTGTCAGAAAGCTAGTTTTAATACCGGTAGTTAAAACATGTTTTTATGTACATACATAACTTTAATAGCACCTATGCATATTTAACTTCCTTTTAACATAAAAAGATTCAACCTCTCATTCTCAGATTCTGAATAAATAAAAAAATAATAGTAGGAACTCTCGGTATCAATGTGAACGGTCCCTACAAGAACTCATATGTATACACTGGTATCTGTTTTCCTGTATTTCTAATATGCTGGTAGGGTACCTGAAAGCTTTTATTCAACATATTGCACTATAATTTTATTAGTGATCACCAGAGAAAAAATTATTTTTTTCTTTTCGGGGGCTACTTTTCCTGTTTCAGTGCCTTCAAAATATTCTTTTGTATTGAACCATATGGCAGTTTACGGGGGCTCTTTTGCACAATTCGGGGGCTCTTTTGGCCATTTCGGGGGTGAAATCGCCCTGAGCCCCCGTGTATTTTTTCCCCTGGTGATCACATTGTAATAGAAGCCATAAACAAAAGCAAATATGAAATGCAGGGACAAATTTCTTTCATGAAACATCAGGAGATAAATTCTTTCTAGTTTGGTCATGTTGCCTTCCAAATGTCAAAACACAACAGAAAACATATACTGGTACATGTATATACATGTATCTTGTGTCTCCTTTCTGCGGTAAAGTGACTATATATCACCACTCAGAAAATGTGGCATAAGAGGCCTACCTGCGATAAAGTGATGATGATTTCTGAATTAGTTTTCGGTTAAAAAAGAAAGACAAAAGTTAAACCAAATGAATTAATTACAAATTATTTGAAGAATATATGCCAGTAATTTCTGTAACTACTTTTCTAGAGAATGAACATGAACTTGCTATGTGAATAGAGTACTTAAAAAAATATGGACTGTCATTTCTTGGATATAATACACTTAGTTGCTTTTATAGCAGCAAATATGATATCATAAGTTATAAATCATACACAAATTAGTAATATTTGAATGCTGGCTCTGAAATAAATGCATATTAAATATCAAATCTCATACTAGAGAGAAGTGGTGATTTAAGAAAAAGGGTATCTACGACTGGTGATTACCGTTAACTTTAGAATTATTCTATTCAAATCATGCAAAGCTACTCTATGTGTACATGTATATTGTGGAAATATTATTTCATAACCATGGAGCTACAATAATCTGCTGGACTTTTTAACATTAATTTACATATTTGAGGGTCAGACGTACATCTTAAATGGTACTTCGGGGCATGTTTGTGTGTGAAATTCAGTTTATCATACCACTATGACAAGGATTTCGTGCCCTTTCATCGATGTGAATGGTGTTGAACAGTAATATATGTCATTAAAGGGTATGTATACCTTTCATAGTTCATGTACAAAATAGAGTTTTTAAACTTGTACAACTTCATATCAACATGCATGTTTCTAGTGAACAGCATGTTCATGTCACAAAGCTGGGAAGCTGAGTGTGCTCATTTGTGGATCATGGGCAGTATGAGGATTGCACAGTATGTCACTGCCAACCTTCTATTTGGTGAGTTAAGGTAGGTCATCCTGAGTTGACATTGGCACAAATAGTTACACCTTTCACCTTCAATCATCCATCTGCTCAAAATCTTTTTTATTTCAACTACAATTGATATTAACAAAACTCTGTAATACATCATTTTCAAAATAAAGATCTCAAATTCTTTTACATTAAATGTATGAGCTTTTGTTTTGTTGTTACAATAATAATAACTATAAATAATATAGTAATCATACATGTAATAATAAAAAAGAAGAAAGTTTGAACATCACCAAAATATCCATGAGGCAACTCCTCAAACTTGTACACAGAACTGGTAGTCTGGTACATGTTATTTTTGCTGTTAGTATACAGGACAATTTCGGGTTTTCTCCCCAATAAAAAGGACCAAAAAGCATCTTTTCGCTGACAGGCATGTCCATCTGCGGCAAACACTAGTCATCTACTTAATGAGTATCTGATCAACTCCTGCCACCTGCTAAAAGTTGATCCAACACATCCAGCTGCTGTACATATTAACAGGCAAATTCCCTTGTCAATGCTTACAGGGCTAAAGGATTTTCCAGAATAATCACTTTATTTCTTGTTGTAAGACTGAAATCTCTGATTCATCGGATTCTCCGGTGATTTCATCCAGTCCTTTTTCAGCATCTGTTTGAGTTGTGACAGTCTTAAGTTGGGGTTTTCTGCCTTGAGTATCGGGAGGTTAGTTTCTTCGTAGGCTGCATAAGCCGCTTTTACCCTTTTTTCCGGGTGCTTCTCCAGAGCGTCTTCTTGTACACTGGACAGAAAAAATTCAGAAAACAAATTGGGTGTGATACATATCATCCTAATCACTAACCATGTTACCACAGAAATGTTGGATTAGTGGTAGATACTCATAAATATGCTGTTCCATTTGGATTTATGGTATTTGGCCATATAACACTGACAAATATAACTCTGAATTACCAGAAATGCAAGATTTTTAATGCAAGCAACTTGTAATCAATACACTGTAAATTAGTGGCGTTGTCGACAGGCCTTCTGTCGAAAAGCTTGTCAAGATAACAGTATTTTGACTGAGAGACGATATGTCGACAGAGATTTTATCTTACCGACAACAACACACAGGGTATCAAAGTATTAAATCAGGACCTAGCAATGTCATCTCCGCAGGCAGTCACTTCTCAAAGCAAGCATTTTTTTCTTTCTCACGCTTGCAGAAGGTTATAGAAACTGAAAAGCATTGTTCTGAGTGTAATCTACACCATTAGAATCTTGGTTCCCTGGAAATTGACAATGTGGTCAAGCCCTGGCATGCAGTGAGCAGTTCAAAATTCCACAAACTGCTTTCAATAGCGATGTCAGTCAGCTTTGGGGCCCCCTGTCGGCTAATTATCCCCTGTAGTGTGTAGCCACAATACAGGTGTATTTAAACATGTATAGGTACGGTGGTGCAAGACTGTCTTATGAATTCAATGTCCCAATTTATCTGACCATTGTTTTGTTGACAGCTGTGTCTGTCGCCTAATTATTTGAGGTGACATGTCGAAAGAGAAATTTCTATTTGACGACGGCCCTCTGTGGATATACAAGATAAAAAGTTGATGGATTCAGAAATAAATCAAATCAGAAGAAAGACTGACACTTTTCAATAGACTTTTCAATAAGCTCAATTAACATGATATGCATTAGTAACTGAAATGAATTTCCAACACTTATTTTATTTGATAAATTCATTTTCAGAATTTCATGTGCACCTCACAGTGCAATAGAAGTTTCTCTTCTTGCTGTGTATACCCATGAGAATTAAGAAATGTTGTTCTTTGACTGCACTCAATTCACCCATTGTCTCTGAGATTTTGTCATTCCCATAGGATTAGGGTAATAGGTTAATAATAACAGACTTACCTCAGAGCTGAAATAGCTTCTTCTACATCTCTGGCTATCACAGTGCCCTTCGCCTCTTCTTCAGCCAAAACAAGGTTGGGATTCTCCTCCAGTGGTGCTTCAGTCGGCGGAACTATCTTCTTAGCCGCAGCTGTCAGAGAAAGATAAATAAAAGAAATTTTCTAATAACAGTAGGTTCATATCAGTAGAACACGGAGATTTTGAAAGTGAAATCGTAACAAATGGAAATCATACACAAAACTAATCAACTGCTTCAAAGGAGGCAACACAACATAAAAAATCAGCAATTCATCTATTGTGGTGTATGTTACATACATGCAGTGATAAAATGAAAATTTTCTTCACGGGGGCTACTTTTTCTGTTTCTGTGCATTTCAGACATTCTTTTGCATTGAACTTAATGGCAATTTTGGGGGCTTTCTTGCAAATTACGGGGGTTCTTTTACCCAGATTAGTGTCTAAAGGCTTTGTTTTATGATGTTTGAAAAATTTGAGTTACTTGAACCTCCATGCTACTTTTGTCTCACATATAAGGTTTAACAATGAAGCCCTGGATAAAGTACAGTTTACAACAATCATCACATGCTTTTAAAAAGTAAAAATCAATGAGCGACTATTCCAGATTTCCCTCATAGACTAATGTGTTTTACAATTTTTGTTCACACCAGAATATTGATTCATGTACCCATGATCTACACATATTTTGCAATTAACAGCACAACGGTCTAAAGTCTTGTCTTCTGGGTTGATTATTTGTCCATTCAAACAGCTCCGATATCAAATTTGACATACTTATATCAATTGAGGCTTTCACAAACAGTGTCTTTAAAATTACCCTGATTTTATCATGTGAATGTTGGCAACTCTGTGGTATATGGAGATAAACGGGACACACTTTGCAAGGAGTTCAAATTATCCGTGAGTAGAAAGAAAAATGATTAATTCTAATTGTAAGATATGCCTAAGCTACTATACCTCTTTCTGCTGCTATTTTTTGTTGATTGGCCTCAATCTCTGCCCGGGTTAACTTTGCAGGTTTTGCGGCAGGTCCTTTCAAGTTACTCTCCTCCTCCTCCAGTAATTTCTTGTTTTCCAGCTTTTTGGCTAGTTCCTCCTGTCTCCTCTTTTCCTTGTCAGCCTGAAATTGACAATGGAAATAAAACACAGAGTTAGACCAGCAAAAAAATAAATAAAATGAGAATGTACTACATTAGAAATGTACAGACTATTTCTATTTACAAAGTATACATTCAACAATCTGATCTGCGTGGTCATACTTCAGACATTCATCCAAGTACAGAGTGCAAAGCACTGTAAATTCCACATTGCTTGAATGCAAACTGACTTCCAAAGTGGATGTCAACTATTTCAAGCAACAGTTTTCTCTTGAATCATCAAGCTGAACTATTAAACATTGTGAATTATATCACTGTCGAGTTATGAATTTAAAACCCTCGGAGATGATTTGATTTCAGTATATAACATACAATCACTTCAGACCCCAACCTACGATACCAAAGGGTTAAGCATATTTTAGAGCAAAAATAAATTATAACAAGAAGTATGATATAAAAGCATTCAACTGTCAAGGACATTTGTCACATGAAAATTTTGTGTTCACTCTCAATCAAAATCAAATACTCACTTTTCTCTGCTGCTTTTTCTGGACTTGCTTATCATCATCTTTCCAATAAGCATCCTCTATGTCTTTTTGTTTCTTGGCCTCGGCCTGGGCATGGGCATCAGCCTTCCTCTGCCTTGCTGCCACCGCCTTGGTATTCTCTGCTTTAAATTTCTTCGGCATCCTGTCCCCTGGATGTCAAAATCCTCACCCTTAAGGTCTCTTGATGCTGCTGGAGTTGTCCTCTATGGATTGCTTCCTACATTCCCTTTATTTCTGAATGATGTTGAGTCAATCTTTGTCCTGTTTGAAAGAAAAGGTGAAACCAGGAGTGAAACTGTGTTAAATAAAACAACTGAGTATCATTTAAGTAAAAGTGGTGGACAGTGATTGCTGTTGTTAATATTTATTGAAGTAGTAGTAGTAGTAGTAGTAGTAGTAGTAGTAGTAATAGTAGATGTGGTAAATATAGTAGTAGTAGTAGTAGTAGTAGTAGCAGCATCATCATCATCATCATCCATCCAGTACATTCTACACAAAAGTAATGACGTTGACCATACGTGTATCCAGGGGATGTTTTACGGTGTTCAAACACCCCCAAACACTCCCTTTTTTTCTTTCAAAAGGGGGGTGTTGTTTTAAACTCCTGTTACAAACGGAATGCTTGTTTATTTTTTGTCAGTGTTGGTCCCTACCCCCCCCCCCCCCTTGTCAGATACCGTTTGGCTAGTCAAAAATGTTTATTTGGCAGGCAAAATTTGGCCAAGGATGAACATTGGGCGGCCTTGGCTTCGGAACTTAGTTGAGGTCTCACCTGTAGACTGTAGTCGTTATGACGTAACCGACCGGTCCCTACTACAATGCCGATTATTCTAACCCCAAGGATGCTGCCACTTTGTGGTAGCACCCCACAGAAGTAGGTATGCATTACAGGAGCGATCGAGTGCGTCGTGGCATGGAGGCTGATTCAAGTCGGAAGTATGTGCGAGGAAACATGTAAATTTTCCCAATTATTGAACTCGGATCTAAATTTGGTTCTTCCAAACAAAATTGTAAGTAGTCATGGTTGGTAGTTTTTCTATAAACGTATTTTGGAGAGTATTGCTGTTTTTTTGTAGGGGTCTGGAGTCATCCCATTTTAGGAAGTTCACCTCATTCTGCATCTGGCCGCATGGGTACCAACCCATGTGACCCGAACGCTTGTGTGCGGCTACAGTATACAAATATATACTGATACAAGAGTCTGGTTGAAACTATGACGAGCCCGAGGTTACATGGATTGTACTATTTTCCCGAGGGGCGCAGCCCCGAGGGAAAATAGTTTACAGTCAATGTAACCGAGGGCGTCATAGTTTCAAACAGAGACTCTCAGGACAGGATATATTTGTTTTATATCAGTCATCGAATTAACAGGGAAATTACACAAAGAAAAAAGAAAAAGGAAAAAGAAATGTACTTACGGTACCCCTACGAGTAAGTGTGTGTCGCACGGCATACAGGTGCGCAATATTTTTACTTGCGGTACGGATAGGGATACAATTCCATGACCGTATACTTTAGTTAGTCGAGTACCAATTTCATAAATCTATAAAACACTAATTTGATCCTCATTCTTATTTTAAGTATAATCCTAACTCAAACTCGACGAATTTAACCCAGTGTTAGTTTTAAACTTTGCCAGACTTTCATACGGGTGTGGCATGTATGTCTTTCACGCGCACGGAAAAAAATAGCGTACGGTACATGAGTTTGTACACACGATTTATTCGGCTTTTTAAGCTCAAATCGCGATCCCGCTGTCTGGTACTAGTCGGTCACGTGTGGGGCAAAAAATATAGGGCCCTCATTGTTAAGAGATTAATGTACTATTCCACTCATAATGAGTACAATAGTACTTTACTATTGTACTCTCCTAAAGTTATAGTACTTTCAGAACTATTGTGTCCCGGACTCACAGAATAGTGTGTTTATTTTTCATCATGTGACATACTTTTGACCAACCAGAATTCAAGAAACTTACAATGAGGGATATAATACAATTTATTCCAGATAGAGCTAGAGTCTATTTGTTATTCTGACAAGTCCCACCCGTTTATAGACCGAGGCCTTCGACCTGTGTATCGCGTCCGGTCGTTTTTCAGAGGTTTTATTGGACGATTTTGACGGACATTTTACAGGTACCTAGACTAGCCCCGATTTTGACGGACATTTTACAGGTACCTGTAAAATGTCCATCAAAATCGTCCGATAAAACCTCTGAAAAATGACCGGACGCGATACACAGGTCGACTCGAAGCCTCTTCGGTCTAACCCGTTTAATAATAATATTTCAAGAAATTTAAGTTAGTCAGTACGGGCGCACGTCCAATATCGGAGATTCTCTCATCTGAGAGAGTCTCGATATCGGAGTACTTTTTCATGCTCTAATTTCGGAGATAGTCTCCAATATTGAGATTTTTTTGTTTTTTACCTTGCGGAGCAGGGATAATGTTATGCACTATAGGAATGTATACTTTACAGAATCCTTGAGGATTTTCCCCATGAGCGTCTAAATGAAAATTAACACGCTCTTAGAAGTTATATCGAACTTGTTTACATTTGCAGCTGTTGTCGAAGCCTAAATCTGCTGAGGTATGATTATCACATAGTTTATGAATTTGTCAATTATAATATATTTATATTCTTATATCATATAATAAATATTGTATTAAACTCTATATAAATCAGCACTATAATTGTTCCACCCCCCCCCACCCCCATCCCAGGACCTCAGTGGGATTGGTCTTGGAAAAGAAAAATCTCCGATATCGGAGATTTTCTTTGTGCCAAGTTTTGATGACCCCATTAAAAGTCTCCGATATCGGAGAGTCTCTCCGAAATTGGAGAGAATCTCCGATATTGGACGTGCGCCCGTACTGTTAGTGTTCATTATTGCTGTGGGATCATTGGTATGGGTACCCCGGAAAGCACAGAGCTAAATAACATTACTTCTAATACGGTACAAGTGGACCTGGAGTCAACGTAAAGCATGTAAAAGTCAGTGGTGTCAGGAGCACTCACAATCAAACATGTCCGACGATTTATCTCACATTCACAATTTCACTAACGCAAAAACAAAGGAACGGGACCACGGCCGGCACACATACACACTCAGCACAATATCACACCCACACAACACTGACTAGATTTTCTAGGTCTAACGTTACAGAAATAAAATTTAAATCAAAGCAGTTAATTCAACATATGTTCGAATAATACGCCAGTCATATAAACTTACTAAACATTACTTTAAGATAATTAATTAGAAACAAATCAAACAAACCTCCGCCAAGCCGGATCGCACGACTCTGCCTGTCCGTACCGTCGCCACACTGAAAAGAAAAAATTGCGACAACTTTACTTATTTTGTCGTAATAATAAATTATAGGTCTTTAGATCTCGTTACTGGTGACGTTTCGAAATTCACAATGTCAGTTAACTACGCGGAAGGCCTTTCACCATATCTCAACAAAGGAAAATGCGGGACCCCTGAGGTAAGAAGATACTTCAAACAATGAGTGAATGGTGAATTTGGACCTGAAATCACAAACCTTAGTCCCACGTAGATGTTTTTGTGTATGTGAAATATTCTCCCCTCTTAACTTTTGTGACTGTTTGTTTTTCATGTACCCAGAAATTTGACAAGCCTGAAATAGTTGCAGAAAAGGTTGAGAAGCTAGCCAAACTAGTGAGAGAGAGTAAGCATATGGTGGTGCACACAGGAGCAGGCATCAGCACTTCAGCAGGGATTCCTGATTTCAGGTTTGTTTAATATTTATCTCACAACCTGCAAAATAAATCCTAGTTAGAAAGATGCTTGCCCAATTTGTGTTAGTTTTGATTCTGTTTTTGTTTTCATTGTGTCAGTGTATACTCAGAATAAAATGCACTTCACCAAAGTTCGTTCATGCATGGATAATGTTGCACAGAAAACTCTACCAAGCATGCCAAGTGGTTGAGTTTCGATTGGGAATCAAAGTTGAGGAAAAAAATTGAAAGGTAAAAAAGGAAAAATCTAACATTGGCCATTGCATTTACAGTAATTGTGTCACACAATCTGAAATTTACCATTTAAACTAAAATAAAACCTTTGTTTCTGGACATTCAAAATATTCCTAAAACTTAAAAGTCAAAACTTTAAAAATGTTATTAAATTGAATATTACCATGTTGCTTTAAATATCTTATTTTTCATATTTGTAATTTTGTCGATCAGGATATGGACCAAACAATGTACATGTAGATCTATAGTGTAGTGGGAAAGAAAAAAAAGTCTAAAGCGAAACTTTGTTTTTTTTTACTTTGCCTAACATTTTTGGCAGAGATTCATGGTTTGTGAACTTTCATTCATAACAACATGATAAATTTAAAGGTTAGTGACATCATTGGGAACACTTGAAAATGCCTCAAGAACCGAATGAGTTGAAATACATACCAACTGTACACTAGCAGGAGTGGATCTCCCACCTGGGATGATTTGTCTGTAATTTGTTTACTTAAGGAGAATCAAGCATAAACATAGGAGTATCTTATTTTTTGCCGGGTACGATAAAAATAAGCCCCATAGAGAGCCATACAGCAGGTTTCCGTGCTTCGAGTGACGTTGACATTGTTTATTTTAGAATGAGTCAACGTGTGACTACAAGATTTTCACAGGAAAATCCTTGAATAGTTTACTTGATTCTAGAGTAGTTTCAGCCCAAGTTGAGGACTACCCCCAATCATGTCATTTACCTTTAAGCATCACTGTATTAATTATTATTTATTGGACTTTTACTCTCAATGTACATGTAGTGTCAGATTGAGTCTGATAATACATCTGCTGGCTGCTGCTTATACTAGACGAATTCAGTTTCAGAACACTGGAGTTTATGTCAGCCATAATGGGGGGGGGGGGGCTTCCAAAACAAGAAAAGACAATTCAGTGGGTTATGCAATGAGTCAGGTGCATTGAGATGTCAGTGTTTTTATTATGCATGCTTGAAGCCGGAGACATTAGCATAAGTAAAAAACAGCACCTAAACCAAACAGGTCTACAGACTTAGGAAAATCTATTTCCAATACATATCTCCTTATCTTGTTATACTTAGGGGTCATGTGTATGGGACACTGGAAAAGAAGGCAAGAACCAGAATTATGTGAACTTGACAACCTGCCAAACCCATGTGACTCACATGGCTGCTGAGTTAGAAGAAGACGTGTTCTTCATTTCTCATCAGGTCAGAATATAGATGGATTCATGTCAGGCTCGGCTTTCCAAGGTGGAGAGCTTAAAGATGAACCAGCAGTCGGTGATGCGTGAAAAATATTTCTCAATAATTTCAGCATTTGATTGTTTCAGGTGAGAGTAAATTACATTTGCTTATAATGTGGGACTAATTTCACTCATATGCAAAAAAGACTGAGGAATTGAAGTTGAGATCCACTCCCTCGGGAAGTAACTCCGTTCTAAGCGGTGTGAGGCAAATTCGTCTAAGTCAGCCAGTATGATATCTGTGTTGTTATCTTGTCAGCTAGTGGGGATTTGTGTACAGATTTGTCCAAAACGACGTGTATGTTGTTTCAAACACCTCTCACTGTAATGTATGTGACATTTTAGAATAACATCTGGTTCACTAGAAGGTTTTGTAAGCAGTTGATGTAAAAATGTTGTGTTCTGCAAGTAATCAACCAGTACTGTGTATTCTCTTTAAACATTAATTTAAACAATTCACATGTACAAAAATTAACTATGAAGATTTGATAATCAGTCACTAATCAGTCACTGTAAAATTTTGAAAGAGTGAAAAAATATTTATGAGCAGAGAACTTCTCCATTCATCGTTTTTTTTTGGGGGGGGGGGAGGGTTATAATTGAAGTTCTTGCATAATATATTTTTTTATTTGTGTGTTTGTTCATTTGCATGCGTGCTTATTCATTCACTTGTTTGCATGTTTAATTGTTCATATTTTGTGATTACATACAGACTATTTTGAGCTGGAATTTGCCATGCCTGTGGCATTTGTAATGACTAATT